>JASDQU011402673.1:9745-25466 GCA_032191745.1 Picea mariana | reverse complement strand
TTGGAGCTCCAGAGTCCTGAACTCCCGAAGGGTCCACACTCACACGTTATTGCACATTAAATATTAAATTAAAAAGGGAAAAGGGTTGGTACTTTATCACATACAAATACCATGATAAACTAATTTAATATATATTATATTACACTTTTTTGGAAAATGTGCCTAGGTTTACAATGTCCCCTAAGATTATATTTAATATTTGAAATGAGAGAGAGAGAGAGAGAGAGAGAGAGAGAGAGAGAGAGAGCTTCGATTCAACTCCTTCGACTCCCCAACACATCTTTTATACTCAAATCTCCCTGAGCCCCAGAGTCTCGAAGCCCTGAAGTGGCCCCACTTATACACATTACCATAGTATTTAATATTTAAAAGAGCTGGCTTCACTCACATGTAACCAATTTAATAAATCTTAGTATAATATAATATATTATGTTATACCTCTCGAAAATCTCACCCAGTTTTAAATAATCTCTAATATTACATTTAATATTGAATATTGGAATGAAGGAAGGATATCCAGGTCCACACCTTCGGCTCTTCCACGCAACTCTCATTCTCAATTAACTTGGAGTTATGGAGTTCTAGAGTCCTGAAGGGGACCCACTTGTATTACAATGTGTTATAAATACAATGAGTTATTTTGAATTATAATATAATAAATTGTAATAAAGGGTTATTATACTCAATTATGTTAATTTGATCACAATTAAATATAATATCACATAATTAATTATATTTCTTATCTAAGCCACCTTGTACAGGGAAAGGTAGGGTTCGAGCCTTCAACGAATTTGGCTCGTGGATTCCATCACCCTAAACACCCCGGAGCCCTGAATTCCTGAAGACCATGAGATGGCTAAAGTATTTTGTCATGGGTTGTGTTTTGACTTTAGAATAATAATAAATTATATTCTCCTTAGTATCATGTCTATTACACTCCATGAACTTTAACCTCCATTTTCATAATAAAATAATAATAATATTAATAATAATGGTAATAATAATATGTATATAGACATATATACATATTTAAATGGAATTATTTTCTCTTACATGAAAAATAATAAAAGGAAAAATATAATTTTCTAGTCTTTATAAAGGGATTTAATAAAAGTTTATATTCCAAGGAAATTTCTCCATTCTGGAAATTAAAAATATAATTATAATCTCCCCCTTCTCGTGGGTAAATGAGTAATTTTTTTTTCCTTATTACCATGCTTTACTACTCCTACTAAATTTAAGGAAATACGGTCCTAAAACAAGGATTTACCTTCACAGTGAAATTTTTACATTTCTACCCAAAGTTACAGCCCACCATAGTTATGGGGATCCTTCTCAAATTGTAGGAATTTAACACAAGTTTAGCATAAACATTTGTTAATGCCTAAATAGAGTTTTGAGATCTTTTGTATTTTAATTTAATTAGGAAATTTCATGTTTATTTCCTAATTATTTTTCCTTACTACCCATTTATAATGACTTATACATTTTTCAATATTTGGGTTGTTTCCCTAATGTGCAAACCCAGATATGATATGCGCTAAGTTTTCTATAATAAGGCTTGAGAGAAAACTAAAATAGAGCAGTAGTATGCAAAAATCACTTTCTCTCTTATTTTATGCTTAATAAAATTTATTGTTCCTTCATTATTGCACATGAATGAATTAAATTGTGAAACTCGGTCAATCTCAACATTCACTCCCAGAATTTAGCCCAGGAAATCACACGGTGAAGTTGTTCACCCACATAGATATTTGTCTGTAACATTTCCACATTCACACTTAAATTCTCAAGTAACTTTTAACAGAGAACCAAACTTATATCACTCTAAAAATACAGTCTATAATTATCTCCGAGATTGACTGTGTAGATAATTTGACAAAATATACTTATCTAGAATCCAAAAAGTGTTGCAACTACTGAAAGGGGTTCCATTTTCCACCCAACCATAGGCACAACAACTCTTGGAAGGATTTACCATTGGCCACCCCCTATCTAGATCATGATTCTCTGAGAAAAACTCTTCCTTCTATTCAACAACAGTCGAGGAAGAAGATCACTCTCCTCTTCCCACAAGAACTTGGAAGATCGGTTTTATCTCCACAAAGAAAGGGGGTATGCAATGAGTTCTTACTTAATCAATCATCCTCTACGCAACCCCACTTATGAGCTTGTTTGGAAAAAGCTGCCCAAAAATTCCCATACCCAGAATAAATTTGTTTTCCAGTTCTCTTCAAAACTAGAGAGTTGCACGTGCTCTCCCTCCTCCGAAATGGTAACCAGACCCATTCCTCCTCCATCATCTCCTCTTCCTACAAATTCTCTACCTTTTATTGCCTTCCTTAGAAATATTTCATGGGTCCAAATCCCAATTTCTTGGGTCAGGTCAGGGAGTTTCGAGATGGGTACTCTGCCCATTTTCTCATTAACTCTTGAGGAATACTTCCCAAATACCATCTTGAATGATAATTAAATTCTATGGATCATAGGAATTTTCTGGGTCTGAACAATTTAATTTCAACATAGTACTAGTCTGGTAGGGGTCATCTCAACCATTATTGGTTCCCTTCACCATCTCTCTCATGCATTATGATCTACCTTGGAAAACCTATTCAACATTTATGCAACACATTCCATTTTATTTAGTAACATAAATATATACATTACCTTTTATAACAAAAAGGTTCATCAATTCCAACATCCACACATACTCATTCTACCCATAGTATTTTAGCAAGTTATAGTTATATTTACAAGTTGGGGGAAACATGGGTATTTCATAGGTCGACCTTGAACCCCCGATAGAAGGTGGGTAATATTAATTTCATATGAATTAGGAAGATAATTAGGATCCACAACCAACAAATTGAAGTTGCAAMTTTCTAGAGCTGATACCGATGATGTCTCCTTCGAGAAACAAACTTGAAGKCAAAAGAAACATGCCAAATTTCTTAGATGACTCATGTTCTTGAAACTTCTGATCCTCTTTCCTACTCAGATGCTAAAGGACGACYTGAATGGGAAAAAACCATACATATAGAAATTGATTATTTGTCGAAGAATCACACTTGGGACTTAGTTCCYCGGCCATAAGGAAAGAATATTGTGAAGTGTCGATGGGTCTAGAAGACCAAATTTACCTCTGAAGGTGTTGTTGAGTGACGTGAATCATGCCTATTTGTGAATTTATTTTCTCAACAAGAAGACATCAACTACAATGAAACTTTTTCCCTTGTTTCAAATGAACTCTATTCACGTCATTTTTGTTCCATCTTCAATTAGATGCAATATAGCTTTCATTGTTCCCTATGCACACCTTTCCCCAACAATATCTTGTAGTGTATGTAGATAATTTTTTGATAACAAGGAACAATGAAAGCTATATTGCATCTAAAGAAAGAGTTGAAGAAAAGATTTGAGATGACATTTTTGGGACATCTTCACTACTATTTGGGCATTGAAGTGACTCAAAATCTGAAGTACATATCCATATCCAAAAAAAAGTACAGTGGAGAATTCTTGAGCAAGTTTGGCATGGTTGAGTGTAACCCTCTCTCTACTCCAATGGAACAAAATTTGAAGCTCATGTTAAATGATGAGAATGAATTTCAGAATGCATCCAAGTATAGACAAATTGTGGGAAGTATTATCTACCTTACCACTAGTAGACCATATATTTCATTCGTTGTTGGGATTCTTTCCACATTCATGAAAAACCCTTTAAAGGAAATTGGTCTGCTACAAAAAGAGTTCTGAAATACTTGAATATAACTCCATACTTTGGACTCAAGTATTCTAAGGGTATTGAACTTGATTGGATATTTTGATTCATACTTTGATGGAGATAAAAAAAATGGAGTGCAACTCCAGTATATCTCATAAGTCTTGGATCAACAAATTTCTCCTAACTATCACACAAACAATTAGTTCCAACAGATTCCACGATAGAGACAAAATATGTGGTAGCTACAGAAGAAACAAAGGATATTGTGTGGCTCGAGAAAATACTTGAATATTTTTACGACAAACATGCGAATTATACTCCTCTTCTAGTTGACAGTACTTCTGGAATGAAGTTTCCCAATAATCTCAGATTACATGATTGAACCAAGCACATCAACACAAAGTACCATATGATTTGATATCATGTAAAGGCCAAGACTTTTAACTTGAGACGTTGTTCCACAAATGAGCAAATTGCAGACATCGTCACCAAAGTGCTTGGAAGAGAAAATTTTGAAAAGTTTAGAATAATGCTTGGACTCACAAATACCCCTTCAAATTAAGGGGGGGAATGTTAGATACCCAATCCTCAGGGATTGAGATACTTTGTAAATATTATTTAGGATAAATATGAAGAGTCGTAGGTGAATAGGAAAACTCAATTAGACCTCTTGGAATATGAAATCAAAGGTCACCTAATGTTGTAGATATGCATGATGTGAGTTAATGAAATATCCATCCATGGAGTTACTCGTAAAATATGTCCATACCTATCTTGACAGTAGTGAAGGCCACTCTTTATTTTCAATATTAATAACATATTTCTCCCACCTTATATGTTCCTCATAATTCTATTTACATTTTCATTGTAGTATTTTGATTTTAATGCATTATGTATATCAATGCACTCTATATATATTAATATTATAATGATTTTTCATTGTATTATTATTCAAATTAGTTCACCTTATTGTTTTGTGTTATATCATTATTAAAATCAATACAACTACTTTTATGCTAAATCATTTTTAATGTATCATCACTAAAATAAATGCATCATATTGTTTTGAATTATGTCATTATTGAAAAAAATTCAATTGATTTCTCTAAATCATTTTTTTTTATATATTTTTTTTTGTAAACTATCCATAGTTTTTATATTTCCATTGTGAGAGTGTACAAAAATCTTGTTGTTGACTTGCCACTAGGGAATCTAGACCAACAAAAATGCATCAAATTGTCTGAGATAATATGGAAATACTGAACATAACTGAAACTAATGCTATCTTTTGTATCAAGAACAAAATATATCTGCTGATTTTTCCTATGTTGATGAAGAAGAGGTGGGATTAAAATCACAAGACCTCCTAGACTAAATAGTAGAATAAGAAACCTAAAGAGCATTATAAATGAGTATAGGGTTGGGACTCATCCATAGGAACCTGGTCTTGAGGAAGAGTGATGCATGAGAGGTCCAGGCCCACCAAATTTTTGGCCATTAGGTTCATTTTGTAGTCATGGAGTCGAAGTTAAGATTGAATTTGGTCAAGATGGAGCATAATTTTATTTTTGTCTTCCTTGCGATCAATCGAAATTCATTCCAATATGAGATTCATGTGCCAGTAAATGTCTACGATCTTCAAGTACTGGGAAACCAGAGACTTGGTGTTCCATGTGTCCGAGATCCACGAGTTGATTGAATCTAGGACCTCATCATCTGATACAAAGCGTCATATAATTTGAACATCGACCTCTGTAAGATCTATCTCAACTTGGATTTGGGGAGGAGTGTTAGTGAGATATGAGTCAGATGAATCTTCTGCTGCAGTTTCAAAACAAGTTCTTGAGCATCCTAGAATATTTTGAGAGGAGCCTCCATGGGCGCGACGAGAGAAACTTCCATGGGCCATTACACTTTGGGTAAAAAGGTAGAAGGATATGTAGAAGGGTGGAAGATGATCCAACAATGAGGAAATGAAATAGAGGTGAAGATGAATAGAAGGAAAGTTAGGTGACGAAGCTGAATGAGATGGAGAGCAGGGATAAAATGACAGGGTTCTGAATCAGAGAAAGAGTTGGAGGAATAAATATCATGAATACGAGGGAGACGAGTAAGTGGAATTAATGCATAAGAAGCATCCATCATGGAAATATAGACGATAGGGATGTACTAGTTGAGGGCGAGGTACCATCAATGAACTGTGAGAAGAGAAAAGCAGGACGACTGCAAGGAATTGTGATCCAAACATTACGTGTCTTTGAATTATACTTAATCCCCATTAAGTGAGGTGAAAAATGTATGAAGAGGGTGGAAGGCACCAACAGGTGGAGGGGACGCGCGGAGGTATTCCTCAGGTGGTGGCCCCATGGGCGGTCTCTTCCCTATCACATGATACGAGGGTAACAACATCACTGAAATAGATATCCTATTGTTTTGTGTTAGATCATTTTTTTTGGTTAGATATCTAAATAAATTCCATCTTAATTGATCTTGTCCTTAATTGATCTTGCATTCTTTCTTCATTTTCATGGTTGGAACATATTGATAGTGTAAACCTCTACTTCCTAAATTTTGAAACTTTTTCCATTTTGATAACCTATTAAAGCATAATTATATATCTTAAGAGACCTTTCATCCTCTTCATATTGAACTATTATCTAAATAATATCTTTATTCCCAATATACTTCTTCTTATTTTACATTTGAAACAATTTGAAAACGGATGATATGATATGGCATTGTGCTAATGAAAAAGTAAAAGATCATCTAGTTTTAAAATATATGTTTGAATGAATGAAAATATATAATTTACGTAAATGAAGAATAATAATTATTATATATGAATGAAGAGATGTCTAGAAACATGACTATTTTTATCTTATTAGACTCATTAAAGTAGATCTTATATATTTATGTGATAGATAATAAGAATGCAATAGCTTGTGCTAACTTTTAATTCCTCAAAAATCTAAATTAATTCAAATTGAATTTCAAAAATTCAAAAAGTAAGGAGGTTTATGTTTGTATAGGAAGTGTTTGCCATTACCTTTTCATGTTTTAGGTCTCAATTCTTAGATTAAGTAATGACGGGAAGGTTGGTTCTTTAACATAAGTTTTCTATTGATATAGATTTAATATTAATATTAATAATTATTTAGGAATATTATTGAAAGTAATTTGTAATAATTATTCAAAATATTATTGAACCAATTTACTTTCTATTTTGTTTTTATAATTAGTGATTGCTTTCAAAAGTATAAATATATATCAATATAATAAATATTGTAAAGAAATGTGTCTAAATGGTTATGTAAACTTGTCACAGATTTGTCTCTACTTCCTTTGTAATTTGAAAAATATTACGTAAAAGGTTGACCGATATCTTTGAATATTTCATAGATGACATTGTTAATCCTTTCTCACCTTTCATGTATTCCTTTCAATAGTTTTTACCTACTTTACTTTAAATTAAGTAGATAATTAAACCCATAAAAGTTAAAAATATTTTAAATTAAAATATTATGGTACATGATCTCGATAATTATACATTTACTATATATTTAAGTTTTAATTTAAGGTAATTCCAATAATTTCACTAAAATTACTTGAAATTTAGAGAATTAAATTTATAAAAGTTAAAAATATTTTAAATTAAAATATTATGGTACATGATCTCGATAATTATACATTTACTATATATTTAAGTTTTAACTTAAGGTAATTCCAATAATTTCACTAAAATTACTTAAAATTTAGAGAATTAAATTTATAAAAGTTAAAAATATTTTAAAATAAAATATTATGATACATGATTTCTAAAGTATCCATCTAGATAAATCAACAATAAATGTGAAAAATATTTTAGGTTTTCACTACCTTTTTGGATGGGACATCAGTTTTAAAATTCATTTGACATGACTATTTATACTAATTGTTCATGTTGAATTATGCTTCACCACCAAGCATTATTGAAATTCCCCAAAATCTAGACACATTAATATATAATATTAATATTATATATTAATATTAATATATATCTACTATATTAATATATATATAACTATTATGAATTTAATATTTTTAAATGGGAATGTTTTTTTTTAACTCATTTATTATTTAGATATTTGATAATAATTAATTGTGTGTTTTTAAAAACTATTTTTAAATTAAATTTCTTGATTTTTTTAGTTTTTTTCCTTCTATTTTGTTGAAGAAGAGAGGCATACATAATAATTAATTCTTATATATGAATGAAAACAATACATTTTTTTTCATGTTAAATGAAATTGAGACTAAAATGTAGTTTAGTAATTGTGACTCTAAAATTTTAATTAAAAAAAGAATATTCCCAAGCTTCAATGAGATTAAATATGCAAGTTGGCAATTATAACAGATAAATGAATTTTGTCAGGTTTCAATGATATTAATATACAACTTGGAAATTATAACATGTGGAGTATACAATATCTAATTTTTCTTTTCTTCTTGCACATTAGAAAAGTAGAATAATTGTTAACTTGCAACAAAATCTCATCATGGTTTTAACAATATTATTCATAAAACATATAAAAATATTAGAGTATTTATTAACTTATAATGGAATCTTATCCTACAAAATTTTCACCACAATTTTAGTGATGAGATTATTCACTATGAACATTACACTAGTAGAGTACTTAAGTAGAACACAATTTCATAGTATAGTAAAGAGGTGATTCACAACAAACATGGAAATAATACATTACTTAGTCAACTAAACCTCATCATACAATTATTTAGTGAATTAAATTTCATGATACAAATATATCAGTAGACACTCTAATACATGTATAGATCCCAATTGCTTAGTTCTCCTTGGTTGTAGCATTATGTGTAGCCCAGTGTATTTCACTTGTACACTTTCATTAGCTAGTCTCAATATTAATGATTTGAGATGGATGTTGATATGTGGATATTTATAATATTCCTTAGATCTTAAATAATCTTCCTCTTATCACTTTTATTCAAAGAAATATATATTAATGTTTCACACACACACACACACATATCTATCTATCTATATATATATTAAACTTTAAATTATGACTCATATTGTTCACTTAATATTTTTTTTAAGTGCCACATGTCAGCTCCAAATTGAGCACTGAAGAAATTACACATGTCCCTCATACTTCATTGGAGAAAGAGCCTCTCCGCACAATAAGAAATCCAATTTATTATATACAAATTAGGAACTAATAAGAAATCCAATTTATTATATAGGAATAAGGGTTTTTCATCATACAAAATGGCACAGCATAAAGATTTGTAATAATAAAAATGTCAATAAATAATTGTTACAATTATGAATAATATATCATCATACCAATTGGGACAATATGTCCACATTAAACAAAATACATTTTTACAAACATTCCAAAATATTAAACTTGTAACATTCAATTACATTGATCATCATTCATTGCTCAAATTGTTGTTGTTTTCAAACTGCTTGTTGCCTTATTTCTTCATCAATTGTAGGGATATTGTACTTTGGTTATTTGCAATACTTTTTTTATTAGTTTGATTTTGTTTCGTCTCTTCTTCCGTCATATAAATACATAGTAATGAGTATATTTCCATTTATAGTATTGGACTAGTGCAAGCTAAGACTTCCCTCTCCATCTACAAACATAGAAATAAAACATAATGAGTATAACTACATTTATAGTATAGATCTAATGCAAGCTAACACTTCCCTCTCTTGACATGTTAGTTGCAATGAAAATCTGGGAAAACAACAATTTATTGACTAGGAGGAATTATTTGAGGTTCATGCACAACTTATTAGAAAATGATGTAAAAAATGAAACGTAGGAAATCAAATTAGTGTATGGAATATATGACTTTTATTTATGAAAATTTGGTATAACTCATAAAAAATCACAATGTTCTAACACTCGTATGCTATGTTTCCTCTAAAATATAATGTATATGTTTATGTTAAGATGCTAGTTTAGTATCTAAATGATAGAATTTCTATAAAGATATTTTTGTAGTTATGATAACAATCAATTATTGTGTGCCACCACTATTTTTCATATTTTTCAATGTTATATATATATATATATATATATATATATATATATATAAAATCAGTGAAAACTTGAAATTATGAGGTTAGGTGTTAAGAATGTGGTTGATTTTGTTAACATAACCACTATCGTTTTTTAGTGTATAGGTCTCTATTTGTACTTTTGCACCATACAATTTATTTGTAGATGGGTGAGGTAATAAGGTAATAAAACAATTTTGATAGAAAAAAAACTATGTATTTGAGAATTATGATATATGTACAAATAAAAATCAATTAAAACGTAAAACAATAGTTTTTTTTCCTTAAAACAATATATATTTAGAATCTTCATAGAAATCCCAGTAAGTGTATGTAGAATCATCAACAATGAATATGTAAATCATATTTAAAAAATTGGTCGAAAACAAGGATAAGAATAGGGATTTGGAAAAATGGACATATTTTTGTTTATGTAGCATGAACCACTAGGTTTGTCAAACCACAGATAAAACCAAAGAAACCAACTAATCAACCACATAGAGGAAAATAATTATTCTTGTGATTTTTTTTTGAATTTACAAGAACGTGCACATGTTAATAATCCACATGTATATAAAACACACATGTGTTTTTATTACATAAATTCATAACTTTGCAAAACTTCCCTCACCTTTAGCATTATAAGGACCTATTTTATTACCTATATTTCATAAGGAAATATTTAACATTAGGACCTATTTTCCTCGCTTGCGCATATTCAAGGCCCCTAGGCCCATCCTCTTGTGAAAAATAATCTAATGTCTTAAAATACCACTTGGGGGTCAAAGACCCCATAGAGAGGGCATGTGTCATGGTTGGAGTCCTTTTCCACAATGATAGAGACCTATAAGGTCCATTTTCTTGCTTAAAGCCCTTGATTTTTTTTTACCATGGTTTAGGCCCTTAGACCTATCACTCATCCCCAAAACCAATTAATGATATCCATATTCAACTTAGAGGCAAAAGTTCACACAGAAAGATCCTATGATATCCATTTTTCACCATGATTGAGCATTAGAATATTTGATAAATTCCTAAGGCCCTTTGTATACTTCCCTATGTATTTCTAAGATGAAAATACCTATGTGTTATTCAAAACATCATAATGTCCCCTAGTAAATCACTCATAGTCAAAATTCACTTAAGCGATGTTACATTTTATGGATTTTAGTTATTTTTTTATGGATATTGAGCTAAAGGAGTGTCATATAGGGAATAAGGTCATTTTTTTTTTTCTTGTGATCTTGGTTTGACCTCTAGACCCATTCTTGGTGCATATCTAACCTAGTCATGGAACCCATAGAACCCTTGGAGGAAATTGATAACAAATAGAGGTCTAATGTGGTGGATCTAAGACTCATCCATGGTGCCTGATCCTAAGAAGAAATAATTAGGTCTAGACACTCTTATTTCCCTCCCCCATCTATGGTCCTAAACCAAATACCTATCCATGATTCCCATCGTTGAGCACACACTTATATTGAGAGGGGGGGTGAATAGGTATAAGACATTTTTTTTTTTTCAAACATTCATCAACCATAATAAAACAATTGCATATGAGATATATTAATTGCACACCATGGAACATAATATTAACGTGGAAACACTTTCGAGAGAAAACCACAAAAACTCTCTTTATAATTCTTTGTAGACACTAACCTACTATAGAAATATTTGTAGGCACCAACCTATTGGAAACACCAATCCCCGCTAGTAAAAATCCTAGTAGTAACCATCCTACACTTAGAGATATTCATAAACACCAATATATTGAAGACACCAATCCCCACCACTAAGCACCAACCTAGCAAGAGACACCAATATCTTATAGATATTCATAGGCACCAATATACTAGAGACACCAATCCCCACCGCTAAGCACCAACTTAGAAATAGAAACCAAAATCTTATAGATCTTCATAGCCACCAATTTACTGGAGACACCAATCCCCACCACTAAGAAACAACTTAGCAAGAGATACCAATCTCTGAGCTGCACCAACCTTCACCAAGTCTAGTTGTTATTTCTACCTTCACTAGGTTTTCTCGTTGCTTCTGTCTTGATCCATATTATATTGAGAAAAAAATGAAGGAGGAGATACAAAAAGGAAACACTCGAATATATTGCAAGAAACAAAATAATATAGATAAACTCAAATTCTATTAATGGTTGTTTGGAATGTAGAATATTGTAAAATGAAAAGCACACAAGCTAGCTAGAATGGTGGTATCTTATCCCTGAATAGAGATGTGTCGACTATGCTCATTCACAAGAAGTTGATTAAAAAGATACAAAAAAAGAATTTTAACATAAAGCATCAATGTGAAAATGCTAAGCATCCAAAACCCTAACCCCAAAAGATGAAACTCTAAAAGGTTTGTAGGCCCTGATGTTGTTAATTGATACGTCAACTACCTGGGGATGAAAATTTTGCATATGATCTTTGTTTGGGGCACTCAGTAAACCATTGGAAAGGTATAGACTAGAATCAAACATTTTGAACAACCTAGAATTTTCCTTTGGCTATATTCTAAGTGTTGTCACACCAACAAACTTAGTTTAGGGCCACAAAATGGCTCCAGAAGTTTGGGAACCGAAAAATTGTAGAAAAAATGCCAAGATGTGGAACCATTAAGAATTAGTGGAACAGGTGGGTGGCCACCAATATCCACTTGGATCATTCCCCCCCCTTAGGAATAAAGTTTCCCCATTGCATCAAGTTCCTCCATTAGATAGGGAAAATTTTGTTGAATTTGAATCCTAGTGAGCCACTTGCCTTGGTGAAGAAGCTTTCATGCTTTGGTGACCTGATAGAATTGGATTTTATATTGGTGGGTGCATCTCATATTGGTTTCCATGATCCAATCAAATTTCACCTACTCAATGCAATCAAGATTGATTTTTGTAGGGGCCAAGTGCTTGGCTACATCCAAAATTTCCAGGAAAGGTGGAAAATATGGTATAAGTTGTTCCACATTAAATACAAGGTGTAAGCCAAAGAAAGGTGGAATACTTGATTCAAAATTATTCTCACCCACAACCTTGGTGATGGTTTAAGGTTCATATCAGAGTGGTGGGAGCTTCTGATTGGGTCTCATGAGGTGCTCTTTCTACAAATGCAACCATACCTTATCTCCCATGTTGGTGTGCAATGGAAAGTCTCGAGGTTAATCGTCAATACACCAACAAAAAGTTTAGACACTAACCCTTTCATCATCACCTTCAAGCAATTCAAGTCTCACCTGAGATATCTAGAGGGGTTGCAAGAACCAAGGTTCTCTAGTGATGAGGGGAAGTTAGGCATTGAACATGTTCTTACTCTGTGCACCTTTTTCATCACTTAACAATTAATTATCATGCAACATACTTTGTGTGCGACATTATAACAACATATATGAATAACATATTTAGACTACTAATCTTTCACCATCACCGCGCAATATTAGCAACATATTCATAATATTAAACATTCAACATATCACACACATATTATCACATCAAGACACAAGTTTTAACATGGTTCACCCCAATCTGGGCTACATCCACAACAAATAGCTTCTTATATTAGTCATTCATATTTTTCTTACAACTGTGCATTGTGCTTACAAAAATATGCAATAGTAATCATTACTCAAACCTACCTAGTCATTTTGCTACAGTGTGAGCCTAACCCCGAAAACCTCATTCATAACATCTAAATACTTAGCCAAAAACTGAACTCATGCACAATGCACCATAACCTTTCATTCTTCTCCGAAAAACCCTATCTACCCTAACCCTTTACATATTTATGCATCAAAACAGGGTTAAGCCCATTACAAAATGTCCCAAAAACCCAACGACCCATAACTGTTTTTCGTGTTTTATGTGTCACTCCATTTCGTTTCCTCCTATCGCACGCTTTGACTCCTTACAGTTCACTCCTGTCGCACGCTCTGGATCATCTTCTAATTTCATTTTATTCTTTGACTTATTCTGGAGCAAATACAAAAACATAAGGAAAACTTATCCAAAACGCTTATCCAACAGGCCCCCAACACTCGCCTATGGCTTGTCCCGAGCCACTCAGACCTTCTTTCAGTTCACGATGAACTTTTTGAATGTCTGTTTTGATGTTGTGGCCTTATCCTTTACCTTTGTCTCCTTCTGCAATATTTTGTTGACTTTTTTGGTAGTAGCTCAAGTCTGCATCTTCTCGACACTTTCTTCAACTGCCTATTTGATTATGCCTTGAGTGGCTTCCAAGTCCTCTTTCACTCTGTATGATTTTTCTTGTATTACTTCAATATATTGCATGCGATCCTACTAATTCACCCTTAGCTGATTCATTTCTGAATACATCTTCTTGTTCTCATCCACTGACGTTACCACCTCTGCTGGTGGTAATGTGCCCATTACTTCTTTGAACTTCTATGTCTTTTCCTACATAGCCTAAATCTTATAGATGATATCTTGTTGCTCCCTAACTTCAGTTAGTTGCATCTAGACACCCATGGTTTATACATAGAGTTGAGCACACTTTACCTCTAGGTTCTTTATTCTCTCCACAACTGTGGTCACTGCTCATTCCCTTTTCTCTCTTTCTTCTGGTGGAGTATTCGGTGTCATGCATGCTTCTAAGTCAACTATACGTGCGAGGAATACTTGAATAAATTCTCTTATCTTTATTAATTGTTCTTCAACTAGGGCCTCCATCTCTGTCCAAGCCTCTGAGATTTCTTGATAGAGCTTCTCGAATGCATGCTACATCCTTTCAAACTTATGCACGACTTCATCCCGCTTCTGCTTGAATTTTTTTTACTCCATATCCAAGTCTACATTCTCAGTTGTAACCTTAACAAAATTGCTAGATGTCATTTTTGTGTGTGAGTTCATCTATTGTGTCATGCTCATATGCAATTCTTGCAATACATATGTTGGCAATTGAGATAACACTAAGTCAATGTGACCTAGTTCCCTTGCTTGTTCCTGCATCTCTATTGTGGGGAACTCTACTACCCCTGTCGCTAACTTGATCAATTTGTATTCGCCTGCTACCACTAATTACTGAGAGATTGTTGGCCATGCCTCCCCATTCTTTGTATTTCTTGTTGTCTATTCATTCTATGACTATCACAATGGCGTGAGATTTGGTACTTCTAGCAATTGGCACAACTCAACCATCTTCTCCTGCATCTTCCTATGAATTTCTTCTTGTTGGTGTGTCACACATTGAAACGTGTTGTCCATGACTTCTTTAACTTGATCTCCTATCTTCTCCAAATATTCCTCTTTCAAGGCTTGCATGGCCACTTCCTTAACGAGTTTCATCTTCATCCAATGTAGTAATGGTTTCCCTATCTATTGTTCCTTCTGCTTCTTATATGTGCACGTAGCTATCTTCTGCGTTGTTTCTTTTGTGGCATTTCATTTTTGTTGTTCGGCTCCTTCTTCTTAATCATCATCTATCTCTTGGAATTATGGGTTTTGTCTCTCTGAGGGCCCTATTTTTGTTGGTGGAATCTTCCACTTGTTGTCCCAATCTACCATGATATGGCCCATCTCATCCTCAATTAACATATATTGTGTGGGTAGCCATTGTTGATCTGGGTCCTTTTTTTCTTATACATACATATGGTGACACCCTTCCTTAAAGAACGCCACTACCTTATACACTTGGAAAAACTGTGGTGGTATGCATAATGTCCTCTCGATGTTGTCTCTAATGGTTTATTTATAAATATAAAAGAAAACATTGTTTTCCACTTGTCACACCTTGTGTGTAGTGTACCATAAGTTCTAATAATGTGTAGCTAGAAATGGCTTATCCTTGATGACCAAACATTGTGTGTCATTTATCTCCCTCCATGCCGATAGTGCAATTAAAATGAGTACCATGCATATTGGAACTCGGTACCCTTAT
>JASDQU011402672.1:0-33832 GCA_032191745.1 Picea mariana | reverse complement strand
ACTAGAGACTTGTGATGTTAGTGACACTGAAAGTGAGAATCTAGAAGAAGAGGAAGCTATAAGAGAAGAAGCAACAGCGGAGCAGTTGTTGAGAGCTGTTGTCAATATGGGAACTAGGGCGAAGATGGAAGTCCCGATGTACAAAGGTAATTTTAATGTAGAAGAGTTACTTGACTGGATAAATGCTTTAGACAAATATTTTGATTATGAGGAGATTGATGATGAGAAGAAAGTAAAGTATGTTGTGACCATGTTGAAGGGACATGCAACTTTATGGTGGGACAAGTTGCAAGCTGACAAAAGGAGGAAAGGTAAGCCCAAGATTAAGAGTTGGGATAGAATTGTAGCTAAGATAAAGGCTAAATTTCTACCCAAAGATTATCAACTGAATTTGTTCAGAAGATTATAGAATCTGAGACAAAAGGGTATTTCAGTGAAAGAATATACTGAAGAATTCTATAAATTGAATATAAGAGCAGGACACAATGAAAATGATGAAGAGAAAGTTTCTAGATATATCAATGGGTTGAGGTATGAAATTCAAGATGAAATTATTCTATTAACAATGAGGAGTGTAGAAGATGATTATTAGGTAGCCCTGAAGGAAGAAGAAAAATTGGCAAGAACACAGAACTCGAAGAATAGGAGAAATAATCTGACCCGAGGGAAAGGAACCACAAGAGAAAAATTCCAGAAGACAAGGGAATAAGCTAGTATTTATGGAAACTAAAGAGCTAGACGAGGAGGCTCTAGAGGAGGTGACTCTAGAGGAACGAGACATTTTCCAAGATGTAGAGGAAGAGGCAAAGGAGGAGAGATTAAGTGTTATGCTTGTGGGAAGACATGACGTATGTCTTGGGAATGTCCTAAAAACAAAATTGCAGGTTTTAGAGAAGCTCATGTTATTGAGGCTCAATCAAAGATTGTAGAAACATAGACAAAAGCAGAAGTTGTTGAAGAAGGAAGATCACTCATGATGAGAAACATCCTTGTGAAGCCGGAAAAATAGGTGCAAGGGCCAGTACACAGAATGAGTCTGTTCAAAAGGGCTTGCAAGTTGAGAGATAGAGTATGCAAGGTGATCATAAATAGTGGGAGCACTGATAATTTGGTGTCCACATAAATGGTGGAAAACATGAAGCTAGAAACGACAGTACATCCGAGTCTGTATAGGGTGTCTTGGCTGCAAAAAGGGCATCAAGTCATGGTAAGTAAGCAATGTAAAGTTGAATTTAATATTGGTAGTTATAAGGATGGATATTTGTGTGATGTCATACCTGTGGATGTTTGTCATGTTATGTTGGAGAGGCCATGGCAACATGACAGAAATGTCAGACATGATGGCATGGAACCTCTGGCCAGTGCAACACCTTTAAAACTTCGCCCTAACCAACGTGCCAATGGATGTGGCTTGGTACATTCACCACTTTTATTATTTAAAAATCCATATTCTCCCAGAGCCGAGGGGGCAAGGCGCGCTACCGTACTGTACAATCTAGCACAGATTTTGAGACAGATCTTGGTCAAACATCATGGCTTTCGTTGCCTCACAGATCTTGGTCAAACATCATGGCTTTCATTGCCTCAAAAATTGTCTTGTTTTTCCTCTCAGCAACACCATTTTGTTGAGGGTTATATGGCACGGTCAAATGTCTCTTGATTCTTGCTTCCTTGCAGAAATCCTCAATCTGGAGAGATTCAAACTCTCCTCCATTGTATGTTCTAAGGGTTATGATGTGGTTCCTTGTCCACTTTTCAATAAAGGATTTATACTCTTTGAATTTACCAAATGTGTCACTTTTAACTTTAAGGAAATAGATCCAACATTTTCTTGAGTAATCATCAATAAAAATGACATAATACAAACAACCACTGATGAGGGAGATGACATGCGACCACATACATCAGAATGAACCATATCTAAGATGCCCTAAGATCTGTTGTCACTACTAGGAAATGCTTTCTTTATATTTTTACCTAGCATGCATCGTTTACAAATTTCATTTTTACTAACAGAAATAGAGGGCATGCCACACACCATGTTCTGCAGATCTGGAAGTACTTTGTAATGAAGATGTTCAAGTCTTATGTGCCACAATTCGCTAGAGCTATTCACATCATGAGCCAATGCTTGAACTGACTGTCCTGTCACTATGTACATTCCTCCTCTGGGAGTCCCAATGGGTTATGATGTACTCAAGTGGCTACCTTTATCCCACAGTAGTGCCTTCTTGTCCTTTAAGATCACCCAATATCCCATGTCCTCAAGGGTTGCAACTGATAGTAGATTCTTCCTAAGCCCTGAACATATAATACTTCATCAACATGAAGCCTAGCTCCAGATTCTAATTTGAAAGAGATAGAGCCTACTCCCTCTATCTTGTAACATTTTTCATCCCCAAGCTCAACCTGATCTGAAAAGATTTTGACTTGAAATATGAGAGGATTTCCTTGTACCCTGTCATGTGCTTTGATGCACCACTGTATACTAACCAAGTTTTCGGCCCCGTCAAAACTTAACTGGATAAGGCAGAAACTAGGTAATATTCTTTTCTAGTTTATTTTTCATTAGAATGACTTTTCTGTTTTCGTTTGGATTCATCATCCTCAGTAGTTGAGGCATGATGTTTCCTTTTCCTTGGTTTTTTCTTCCTATACCTGCAGTATTTACCAAAATGACCCAACTTATTACAACTAAAGCATTTAATCTTAGATGTATCAATACTCTTGCCTTTGAACATACCTTTGGTGTTTGAATTCCTTTGAGATCCTTTCTAGAAAGTGACTTTATTCTTTTCCTTGAATCTTGATGCTAATGTTGAAAGATCTTCTTTGGTTGGATCGCTAATGGTAGCAATGCGACTCTCCTCTTAGAAATCATGCCATAACCTCTCAAACATGGGATGAATCTCTCTCCCACTTACCCTGGATAAGAAGATCTCCCATGAAGAAGGAAAATCATCAAATATGGCCTGCACTAAGTTATCATTATCCACTGTGACTAAAAGCTGATTTCTGATCTGGGCTATTCTGGAACAGAAAGATGTTATTGATTCACCTTTCTCCATCTTCAAATACTTAAGCTTGTGCTTAAGTGTCCTCTTTTGACTTGGAGCATGTTTCTCATACAGATTCACCAAGGTATCCATATAGTCATTGGCAGTCATTAATGAAGTCATCGTTGTCATTATACTGTCTTTGATTGAGTCAAAGATGATTTGCTTGGCCTTTTCTTGACTCTCCCTGAAGGCCGCTCTTTCTGCATTAGTGGTGAGTTCTTCCACCACTGTGGTCACATATTACTCAAGATCATGCTTCTGCAAGATATTTGTTATCCGAAGCTTCCACACATTGAAGTTGGCAGTTCCTTCGAGCCTATCCTCGGCCCTAACTGAAATGGAGGACACCATGGACCTTATGCTAGAAACTTAATCGAACTTGCTTGGATCTGTGTGTACCCTACTACTACACTTCAACAAGCTTATCACACCCTAAGGTATGATACCATGTTAAATTTTGAGCTTGATATTAAACTGTAGGTAGTTCTACAAAATTATGATTGTACTTAGAACTTAGCTTGACATCATTCATAAATTAGAACAACAATAATCATAAGGAATTACCAGCATGCAAGATCACAACACATGTACCCTGGGGAAACCCTATATAGGGAGAAAAACCCCAACAAACAATCTCCTTTTATTACATTAATAATGTATGACCACTTAATAATTTTCCACCATGAAATTCTACTCTTAAAGAGATTTCCAATGACTCTGATCTGATTGTTTCCTACCGAGAAACCTTGATGTTATAAACTTTGTTATAGGAGCCTGTTTTTGGACTGATATGGTTGCCTGCTATTGGTTTGAAAATGTATCCATGTTGTGGACTGTTATAACAGCCTCATGTAGACTTATATACACTGCCTTTCTGTACTGATAAATACCAACACTGTAAACGTACACTTGCTTCCTGTTTATACTGATATACACCATTCCTACAAGCAAGCACTCACTACCTGAATATATTGATATATATGAAAACACTGTATATAACACTTGCTTCCACTTTCTCTGATATATATATCGGTACTAAAACACTCGCTTCCTTTCTCCCTCACGCTAGATAACTTATGTGTTGAAAAGAGATTCGACCTCTTGCTTATATAGGAGTTGAGAGAAAGAGGAGGGGGATCGAATTAGAGGCATGAGTGCATGTTGAAGTTATCTCAACCATCAGATTTAGAACTAACCATTAACTCAACATCCAAAATTAGAACTGAACTTACCACTTCAGTTAGGAACTCGCCCTTGACATGAGATGCATGTGAACTCCTTAACATGCCCTATGCCACACAAAAAATGGTGAAACATTAACAACGATAAAGGGATTATAAGAAAAACAAAAGTTTGATAGTCATTCCATGTCAACAAGGAGAAAGGGGTACTAAGAAAACGAGGAGGTCGAAAGCTATGCCAACTCTGCAAGGGTGAAAAATCAACTATGGGAAATTGGTACTAAGGAAAAGAGAATTTCAACAACTATGACACACAAAAAAGGGTGACACATCAACAAATATAAAGGGGTACTAAGAAAAACATAAGTTTGAAACATGTGCCATGTCAACAACAAGAAAGGGGTACCAAGAAAATGAAGAGGTTCAAATCTATTCTAACTCAGGAAGATTGACACATCACCTAAGAGAAAGGGGTATTAATGAAAAGAGAATATCAACACCTATGCCACACATAATGCTTAGACTCATGTGCCAACTCTAGCAGACATCCTATAGTCCCTCTTTCCCTACATGCCTGTCCCACCCCAAGAAGTGTGCCCCTTATCTTCTCAATAATCCTTCGGTTATCCCACTTGCCTTCCAGGGCTTCAGTAACAGGCTGAATAGAAAGTCTCAGATCCCTGTAGTTGCAGCTTGATACCTTAGGAATCAATTCCCAATAGTTCTCTCACCTAGAGAGAATTCCCACAGGCCTGACAAACCGCTTCTTCAATAGCACATGGGCCTAACAACCTGCTTCTTCAGTAGCACATGGGCCTGACAACCCACCTCTTCAACTCAATTTTACCCAGAAAGCACTTCATGCCTTCCCAAATGCCAGTATTGATAGTTCTTAAAGAGTGTTTACAGAAGATAGGATAGAATGAATAGAATAATGGGTGAATAATAGGAAAAGGTACTAAAATTCCACTTTAAGTATGCATGTTCCCAACTTGACACTTGTCATGTTGGGGACTACCTTTTCCCCAACTTGTCGACACTTGGGTGACATGTTTCCCCATCCTTAGAACTTAGGATATATTTATATCCATAAATTGTATTTAAGGAATATTAATATAATATTCCTTGGGCTTAAGTACCCTTAGCTTAGCCTTTTTTTTAGACTCTTAGCCCCTCTTTCCCTTTCTAGTGGAGTTTAGCCCCCCATACTCTTTTTGTCTGGTTGGTCTATAGAAGTGACATGTTTTCATTAATAGTATGAATGATTACATGTTACAATAATAGGGTCACTGACCTTTTAGCATTTAGGCTCTTCGTTCTAATAATCACATAGGTACTTTTGCCTATAATATCCTCGCTCACCAGCTTATAAACATGTACGTTTACAACTGGTGTTCAACCCGGGGGTATTACAAGTACTAAGAAAAATAAAATGTTGACACCCATGCCATGTCAACAAGGAAAAAAGGGGTACTAGGAAAACAAAGAGGTCAAAAGCTATGCCAACTCAGCAACGGTGACACATCACCTAAGAGAAAGGGGTACTAAGGAAAAGAGAAGTTCAACACCTATTCCACACAAAAAAACATGACACGTCAACAAAGACTTGAGTACTAAGAAAAATAAAAGTTTGAGTATCGTTCCATGTCAACAAGGAGAAACGGGTGCTAAGAAAACAAAGAGGTCAAAAGCTACACCAACTCAGCAAGGGTAACACGTCACCTAAGAGCAAGGGCTACTAAGAAAAAGAGAAGTTAAACACCTATGCCACACAAAAAAGGGCGACACAACAACAAAGATAAAGGGGTACTAAGAAAAACGAAAGTTTGACACGCGTGCCATGTCAACAAGGAGAAAGGGGTACTAAGAAAATGAATAGGTCGAAAGCTATGCCAACTCATGAGGGTGACACGTCACATAAGAGGAAGGGGTACAACTATGCCACATGAAAAAGGGTGATACACACCAAAGATAAATGGGTAATAAGAAAAATAAAAGTTTGACACTCGTGCCATGTCAACTATCAGAAAGGGATACTAAAAAATTGAGGAGGTCGAAGGCTATTCCAACTTACAAAGGATGACACATCACCTAAGATCAACGGGTACTAAGGAAAATAGAAGTTCAACCTATGCCACAGGAAAAATGGTGACACGTCAACAAAGATAAAGGGGTACTAAGAAAAATAAAAGTTTGACAATCGTGCCATGTCAATAAGGAGAAAGGGGTACTAAGAAAATGAAGAGTTTGAAAGCTATGCCAACTTAGCAATGTGACACGTCATCTAAGAGAAATGGGTATTAGGGAAAAGAGAAGTTCAACACCCATGCCATACGAAAAAGGGTGACACATGAAAAAATATAAAGGTGTACTAATAAAAATAAAAGTTTGACATCCATGCCATGTAACCAAGGAGAAAGGGGTACTAAGAAAATGAAGAGGTCGAAAGTTATGCCAACTCGAAAAGGGTGACACATCACCTAAGATCAAGGGGTAATAAGGAAATGAGAAGTTAAACACCTATTCCACATGAAAAAGGGTGACACGTCCATAAAGATAAAGGAGTACTAGGAAAAATAAAAGTTTGAATAAAAGTTTGACACAGGTGCCATGTCGACAAAGAGAAATGGGTGCTAAGAAAATGAATAGGTCAAAAGCTATGCTAACTCAGCAATGGTGTAATTAACCAAATGATCAAAATATCATAAAATAACATAAGTACACACCATGTACTGAATGTGAGTGTGAAACACAACTCCAATACAGATAAGTTACATAATAACTCGTTAACGAATAGAGGAACCCCCTCCAAATAACCAAATACCATTCATAGTTCACAATTTCTATCCCCTAATAATGAATACATGATATCTTATATATAGTTATTCACACTTGCACATGAGGCCCCTTTATTATTAGGCCGACCCTATTACTTATGTATTTACACATTACATGTACATTTATGCCCATATATGCCCCTCCTTGGGGTCATATCATATACATTTAGCCATATATATGCCTCCATTGGGTCATAACATAGTACCCTCCTTAAAAAAGATTTGTCCTCAAAGCTTTGCATTTAAAGGCTTCACATGTGATGAAACCAAGTAATATGATTTTCTTATGTTCATTATTTCTTCATTCCATTGTTGATGATCTATACATCCAAAATCAATTATTTTTGGTCTTAATCCTTGGTGTCTAAGTGTCGCATAATTTTCTTTCCTTCGATTCCATGTATTTTTGTTGAAGCTTCTCCAATTTGTAGTGGTTGTTGGTCTTTGATAATAACTTGTTGAGGATTAGTTTGGTGATGTCTTGTTCCATGAATATTGACAAGTATTCCATATTCTTCCTTCATAATATTGATATTGTTCTTCTTGTCTTCCTTGAAATGTTTCTTGGTAATGAGGGTGTCGATACAGTTTCACATTTGATGGTTTTTCTTCACCCTTCACATGCATTTCATCTATCATCTTTTCAGAGACATTGGCATCCTCGATCATCTTTGCTTGGTCCTTGATTACTCTAGCCTTGGAGATAATACCATCATAGTTGGCATGCATGTCCTATAGATGGAGTTCAACTTATTCAAGTATCTTATGTTGACCTTCTTGAATCTTGTATTCTTTCTCCTTTTGAAGGTGTAAGGTGATCCCATCTATCAAATTCTAACTTCCTTCTTCAATTTTGGGTTGCATTTCTGACTTTACCTCATCCGTATTAAAGGATTCCTCAACCTTCTTGCAAATTTCCTCTTGCAGTCTTTTGGTAGATTCTTCATTCAAGATCCTTCTTTCTTCTTTATTTTGACAATTCTTCTTTTCTTTTTTCAATCTCTTAAGCTCATCCAATATTTTTTTATTATGGCTTCATAATCTACATATCTCTTCATCTTTATTTTTCAAATCTTCCCTTGATTCATCTTTTTCCCACTTGCCTTTGCTAGTCTTTTCTTGCTTTAGGTTCTTAACCTCCTCAATGAGTGATTCATTAAGGGATATTATATTAGATAGCTCCTCGCCCTTCTTCTTAATCTGTTACTTTGCTTCTTTCAATTCATCTTGAATTCTATACATTTCCTCCATTTTTGTATCCCTAATCCATTTATTTGAGACGATTTTTTCAAATTCTTCCCATGTGGGGTGGAGTCTAGTATCTTGATCAAGGCTTCTCCACCACTTATGTGCTCAACCAAAAAAATAAAAATATTCTCCACAAGGACTTATACCAATCCTCATACAATATTCATTTACCATCCTCAACCATTCCATGGGTCTGATTTCATCTTTATCTTCATCTCCACCAAAGTTAGGTATTGTCATTGATTCTTAATTGAGGTCTAACCCCAATCCTTGAATTCCAACCTCAATATACTAAGGATAAATGTATCAAATAGTTATAATCCTTGTTCCAATATAATATTATAGGTTTTATCATTCCAATGGATTTTGAATCAACTCAATTAGACATTCCCATAACAAGTTATGATAGTTTTAAGTCAACATACCTTGGAAACCCTGATTTGGAGTCTGTCCTTCTAGTCGACCTTACTTCTGATGTATTCTTGCAATTTTAGCCCTTCTGAGTTTGAAATTGTGACCTGTAGTACTATGAAATTTCTTCTCTGCAATGCCACAGGTCTGACCAAAATTGGATGCTCCAAGTGGAAGTTATGGTAACTTCCCCACGCATTGATTATTTTTGTCCTTTCGAGGAGAGCACACTTGTACAATGTTCCCCATGCAAAATAATTGATATAAAATTCTGACAATTGTACCAAAAATACTATAGACTTTCCACTGTAAAATGAAACTGGTCTCACTCAAGTTTGATACTTTAGGAATAAGTTATGATTTTTTTACCTGGAACACATGTTTGAGACTACTCAATAGGACTAGTCAGATACCCTATCTTCCACAGAGTGTAACTCCATCATTACAACGACCCAGAAGCTGAAATTTGTACAAGTACTATGATAAGTATTCTAAATATCCTCCATATTTATCCTTCTGAAGTGGCTCCGAGAAAAATTTCTAGCGAAAATTCTAAAATGATTTTATTGAGGAAGCAAAACCCTAAGATCGGTGTTTTGATACCAAATGTAATGAACCAAATGCTGAAAATATCATAAAATAACATAAGTACACACCATGTACTGAATGTGAGAGTGGAACACAACTCCAATATAGATAAGTTACACAATAAATCCTTAAATAATAGGGGAACCCCCTCCAAATAACCAAATACCATTCATATTTCACAATTCCTATCCCCCAATAATGAATACACAATCTCTTTTATATAGTTATTCACACTTCCAAATGAGGCCCCTTTATCACTAGGCCGACACTATTACATATGTATTTACACATTGCATGTACATTTAGGCCCATATATACCCCCCCTTGGGATCATATCATATACTTTTAGTCATATATATGTCCCCCTTGGGTCATAACGTAGTAACCTCCTTGAAAAATCCAAATACCATTCATACTTCACAATTCCTATCCCCCAATAATGAATACATGATCTCTTAGATATAACTATTCACACTTGCACATGAGGCCCCTTTATCACTAGACTGACCCTATTACATATGTATTTACATATTACATGTACATTTAGGCCCATATATGCCCCCCCTTGGGGTCATATCATATACATTTAGCCATATATATGCCTGCCTTGGGTCATAACAAAGGGTGACATATCACCTAAGAGGAAGGGGTACTAAGGAAAAGAGAACTTCAACACATGTTGTTAAGAACCAAATATTAAAGCATAAAAACCTTAGAATAAGTACTCCACGCCTTGACATAGGGAAAAATTAATATAATAAGCATCTTTGAGAGGGAAATCTCCTTATACATCACATGAATTCACAAATACAAGATGATTCCAAATGAAAAGGTATCCTTGCTATATATAGGAGACTAGGAGGTACAATTACAGCTAATGGACCCAAGCCAACATAAATAAAACAACAATACTAATGTAATATGCCCCAATTAAGGGGTAACGTGCCACAATTTAGGGCTAAATATGTCGCTCCCCTTCAGACAAGAAGACATGTTTCAGACTAGTTTCAGGACTAGTCAAAAACTCTAACTTGAACATAATGTATCTCCAAAAATATAACGAACCAAGATCTGAAATTTGGATCCAAGCTAGCTCTATATGTCTCCTCTACACCATATACATTCCATATCTCGAAACCTTCCAGAAACAAAGTTGTAGCAAAAATTCCAAGAAGACCTATTTTAAAGATGTCAGGACAAAGGATTGTCTAGCTTTGATACCAAATGTTAATAACCAAATTAAAAAATAGCATAAAAACCTCAGAATAAGTACTCCACGCCTTTAAAAATAGAGAAATTAATATAATAACACTCTTCGAGGGGGAAAGCTCCTTATAAATCACATGAATTCACAAATACAATATGATTCTAAATGAAAAGGTCTCCTTGGTATATACAAGAGACTAGGAGGTACAATTACAACTAATGGACCCAAGATGAAATACATAAAATAACAATACTAATGTAATATGCCCCAATTATGGGGTAATGTGCCACGATTTAGGGCTTAACACCCATGCCACATGAAAAAGGGTGAGACATCAACAAAGATAAAGGGGTAGTAAGAAAAATAATAGTTTGACACCTCTGTCATGTCAATAAGCAGAACTGGGTACTAAGAAAAAAGAGAGGTCAAAATCCATGCCAACTCATAAAGGGTGACACATCACCTAAGAGTAAGGTGTACTAAGGAAAAGAGAATCTCAACACCTATGCCACAAGAAAAAGGGTGACATGTCAACAAACTTAAATGGGTACTAAGAAAAATAAAAATTTGAGACATGTGCAATGTCAACAAGGAGAAAATGTTACTAACAAAACTGAGAGGTTGAAAGTTATTCCCACTCAGAAAGGGTGACATGTCATGTAAGAGAAATGGGTACTAAGGAAAAGAGAAATTCAACACCTATGCCACACAAAAAAGGGTGACATGTCAACAAAGATAAAGGGTACTAAAAAAAATAAAAGTTTGACACCCTTGCCATGTCAACAAGGAGAAAGGGGTACTAAGAAAACGAAGAGGTTGAAAGTTGTCCTGAATTAGAAAGGGTGACATGTCACCTAAGATAAAGGGGTAGTAAGGAAAAGAGAATTTCAACACCTATGCCACACAAAAAAGGGTGATACGTCAACAAACACAAAGGGGTACTACGAAAAACAAAGCTTTAACACCCTTTCCATATCAACAGGGAGAAAGATATACTAAGAAAACAAATAGGTTGAAAGCTATGCCAATGTAGCAAGGGTGACACATCATTTAAGAGAAAGGGGTACTAAGGAAAAGAGAATTTCAACACCTATGCAACACGAAAAAGGGTGGCACGTCAATAAATATAAAGGGGTACTAAGAAAAATAAAAGTTTGACACTCGTGCCATCTCATCAAGGAGAAACGAGTACTAAGAAGCAGAAGAGGGTGAAATCTATGCCAACTCAGCAAGGGATACATGTCACCTAAGAGTAAGGGGTATTGAGGAAATGAGATGTTCAACACCTACGCCACACGGAAAATGGGAACACATCATCAAGGATAAAGGGGTATTAAGAAAAATAAAAGTTTGACAGCCATACCATGTCAACAAGGAGAAAGGGGTACAAAGAAAAGGAAGAGGTCGAAAGTTATTCCAACTCAGGAAGGGTGACACATCACCTAAGAGCAAGGTGTACTAAGGAAAAGAGAAGTTCAACACCTAGTTCACATGAAAAAGGATGACATGTAAACGAAGATAAAGGGGTACTAACAAAAATAAAATTTTGACTCTCGAGCCATTTCAACAAGGAGAAAGGGGTGGTAAGAAAAGGAAGAGGTTAAAATTTATGCGAACTTAGGAATGGTTACATGTCACCTAAGAGCAAGGGGTACTAAGAAAAAGTGAATTTCAACACCTATTCTACATGCAAAAGGGTGACACATCAACAAAGATAAAGGGATAAAAAGAAAAAAATAGTTTGACACCCTTGCCATGTCAACAAAGAGATAGGGGTACGAATAAAATGAAGAGGTCGAATGCTATGCTAAATCAAGAATAGTGACACGTGAACTAAGAGGAAGGGGTACTAAGGAAAAGAGAATTTCAATACCTATCCCACGTGAAAAAGGGTGACACATGAACAAAGATAAAGGGTTACTAAGAAAAATAAAAGTTTGACACCCGTGCCATGTCAACAAGGAGAAAGGGGTAGTAAGAAAACAAAGAGTTTGAAATCTATGCCAACTCAGAAAGGGTAACATGTCACCTAAGTGTAAGGGGTGATAAGGAAAAAGGAATTTCAACACCTATGTCACAAGAAAAAGGTTGACATGTCAACAAAGATAAAGGGGCACTAAAAAAAAAACGTTTGACACCCATGGCATATCAACAGGGAGAAAGGGGTGCTAAGAAAATGAAGAGGTCAAAATCAATGCCAACTCAACATGGGTGACACATCACCTAATAGAAAGAGGTATTAAGGAAAATAGAATTTCAAAACCTATGCCACACGAAAAAAGGATGATTCATCAACAAAGATAAAGGGGTACTAAAAAAAATAAAATTTTGACACCCATGCCATGTCAACAAGGAGAAAGTTATACTAAGACAATGAAGAGGCTAAAATGTATGCCAACTCAGCTAAGAGAAAGGGGTACTCAGTCAAAGAGAAGTTGAACACCTTTGCCACTAAAAAAGGGTGACACCTCAACAAAGATAAAGGGGTACAAAGAGAAATAAAAGTTTGACAACGATGCCTTGACAACATGTAGAAACGAGTAATAAGAAAATGAAGTCATTGAAAGCTATGCAAACTCAACAAGGTTGACACATCACCTAAGAGCAAGGGGTACTAAGGAAAAAAGAAGTTCAACACCTATGCCAAACAAAAAAGGCTGACACATCAACAAATATAAAGGGGTACTAAGAAAAATAAAAGTTCAACACTTGTGCCATGTCAATAAGGAGAAAGGGGTTCTAAGAAAACAAAGAGGTAAAAAGCTATGCCAACTAATCAAGGGTGACACGTCACCTAAGAGTAAGGGGTACTAAGGAAAATATAATCTCAACACCTATGCCACACAAAAAAGAGTGACACATCCATAAAGATAAGTGGGTACTAAGAAAAATAAAAGTTTGACAAATGTGCCATGTTAACGAGGAGAAAGGGGTACTAAGAAAACAAAGAGGTCGAAAGCTATGCCAACTCAGAGACTGTGACACATCACCTAGGAGCAACGGGTACTAAGGAAATGAGAATTTAAACACCTATTCCAAACCAAACATGGTGACATGTCAACAAAGATAAATGGGTACTAATACAATTAAAAGTTTAACACCCATGCAATGTCAATAAGGAGAAAGGGGTACTGAGAAAATGAAGAGGATGAAATCTATGCCAACTCAACAAGGCTGACACTTCACCTAAGAGTAAGGCATAGTAAGGAAAATATAAGTTCAACACTTATGACACAAAAAAAGGGTGACACATCAACAAAGATAAACAGGTACTAAGAAAAATAAAATCTTGACACCTGCGCCATGTCAAAAGGGAGAAAGAGGTAATAAGAAAAGGGAGAAAGGGGTACCAAGGAAAAGAGTAGTTCAACAACTATGCCACACAAAAAAGGGCGACATAACAAAAAATATAAAGGGGTAGTAAGAAACATAAAAGTTTGACACCTGTACCATGTCAACAAAGAGAAAGGGGTACTAGGAAAATGAAGAGGTCGAAATCTATGCCAACTCAATAAAGGTGACATGTCACACAAGAGAAAAGGGTACTAAGGAAAAGAGAATTTCAACACCCATGCCACACAAAAAAGGGTGACACGTCAACAAAGATAAAGGGGTACTAAGAAAAATAAAAGTTTGACACCCGTGTCATGTCAACAAGGAGAAAGGTGTACTAAGAATACACAGTGGTCAAAGATATGCCAACTCAGCAAGGGTGACATATCACAAAAGAGATAGGGGTTCTAAGGAAAATAGAAGTTCAACACCTATGCCACACAAAAAAATGGCGACACGTCAAAAAACATAAAGAGGTACTAAGAAAAATTAAAGTTTGACACCCATGCCATGTCAACAAGGAGAAAGGGGTGCTAAGAAAAGAAGAGGTTGAAAGCTATGCCAACTCAGAAAGCATGACACGTCACCTAAGAGAAAGGGGTACTAAAGAAAAGAGAAGTTCAACAACTATACAACCAAAAACATGACGACAAGATAAAGGGGTACTAAGAAAATGAAGAGGATGAAAGCTATGCGAACTCAATAAGGTTGAAATGCCACCTAAGAGCAAGGGGTAGTAAGGAAAAGAGAAGTTCAACACATATGCCACACAAAAAAGGGTGACATGCCAAAAACGATAAAGGGGTACTAAGAAAAATAAAAGCTTGACACTTGTTCCATGTCAACAGTGTGAAAGAGGTATTAAGAAAATAAAGAGGTTGAAAGCTATGCACACTCAGCAAGTGTGACACGTCACGTAAGAGCAAGGGGTAATAAGGAAAATATAAGTTCAACACATATGCCACACCAAAGAGGGTGAGACGTCAACAAAGATAAATGGGTGCTAATAAAAATAAATGTTTGACACATGTGCCGTGTTAAAAAGGAGAAAGAGGTACTAAGAAAATGAAGAAGTCGAAATCTATTCCAACGTAGAAAGTGTGACACATCGTCTAAGAGCAAGGGGTACTAAGGAAAAGATAAGTTCAACACATATGCCACACAAAATAGGGTGACACGTCAACAAAGATAAATAGGTATTAAGAAAATTAAAAGTTTGACAACCATGCCATCTCAACAAGGAGAAATGGGTACTGAGAAAATAAAGAGGATGAAAGAGATGCTAACTCAGAAAGGGGTACTAAGGAAAAGAGAAGTTCAACACCTATGCCACAAGAAAAGGGTGACACATCAACAAAGATAAAGGGGTACTAATAAAAACAAAATCTTGACAATCGTGCCATGTCAAAATAAAGAAAGAGGTACTATGAAAACACAGAGGTCGAAAGCTATGCCAACTTAGAAAGGGTGACATGTCACCAAAGAACATGCGGTACTAAGGAAAATATAAGTTCAACACCTATCCCATACAAAAAAGGGTGGCGTGTCAACAAAGATAAAGAGGTACTAAGAAAAATTAAAGTTTGACACATGTGGCATGTCAACAAGGAGAAAGGGGTGCTAGTCTTTTCTTGCTTTAGGTTCTTAACCTCCTCAATGAGTGATTCATTAAGGGATATTATATTAGATAGCTCCTCACCCTTCTTCTTAATCTGTTACTTTGCTTCTTTTAATTCATCTTGAATTCTATACATTTCCTCCATTTTTGTATCCCTAATCCATTTATTTGAGACGATTTTTTCAAATTTTTCCCATGTGGGGTGGAGTCTGGTATCTTCATCAAGGCTTTTCCACCACTTATGAGCTCAACCAAAAAAAGAAAAATATGCTCCACAAGGACTTATACCAATCCTCATCCAATATTCGTTTAACATCCTCAACCATTCCATGGGACTAATTTCATCTTTATCTTCATCTGCACCAAAGTTAGGTATTGTCATTGATTCTTAATTGAGGTCTAATCCCAATCCTTGAATTCCAACCTCATTATACTAAGGATAAATGTATCAAATAGTTATAATCCTTGTTCCAATATAATATTATAGGTTTTATCATTCCAACGGATTTTGAATCAACTCAATCAGACATTCCCATAAAAAGTTATGGTAGTTTTAAGTCAACATGCCTTGGAAACCTTGATTTGGAGTCTGTCCTCCTAGTCGACCTTACTTCTGATGTATCCTTGCAATTTCAGCCCTTCTGAGTTTGAAATTGTGACCTGTAGTACTATGAAATTTCTTCTCTGCAATGCCACAGGTCTGACCAAAATTGGATGTTCCAAGTGGAAGTTATGGTAACTTCCCCACGCATTGATTATTTTTGTCCTTTCGAGGAGAGCACACTTGTACAACGTTCCCCACGCAAAATAATTGATATAAAATTCTGACAATTGTACCAAAAATACTATAGACTTTCCACTGTAAAATGAAAATAGTCTCACTCAGGTTTGACACTTTAGGAATAAGTTATGATTGTTTTACCTAGAACACATGTTTGAGACTACTCAATAGGACTAGTCAGATACCCTATCTTCCACAGAGTGTAACTCCAACATTACAACGACCCAGAAGATGGAATTTGTACAAGTGCTATGATAAGTATTCTAAATATTCTCCATATTTATCCTTCTGAAGTGGCTCCGAGAAAAATTTCTAGCGAAAATTCTAAAATGATTTTATTGAGGAAGCAAAACCCTAAGATCGGTGTTTTGATACCAAATGTAATGAACCAAATGCTGAAAATATCATAAAATAACATAAGTACACACCATGTACTGAATGTGAGAGTGGAACACAACTCCAATATAGATAAGTTACACAATAACTTCTTAAATAATAGGGGAAGCCCCTCCAAATAACCAAATACCATTCATATTTCACAATTCCTATCCCCCAATAATGAATACACGATCTCTTTTATATAGTTATTCACACTTCCAAATGAGGCCCCTTTATCACTAGGCCGACCCTATTACATATGTATTTACACATTGCATGTACATTTAGGCCCATATATACCCCCCCTTGGGATCATATCATATACATTTAGTCATATATATGTCCCCCTTGGGTCATAACGTAGTAACCTCCTTGACAAATCCAAATACCATTCATACTTCACAATTCCTATCCCCCAATAATGAATACATGATCTCTTATATATAACTATTCACACTTGCACATGAGGCCCCTTATCACTAGGATGACCCTATTACATATGTATTTACATATTACATGTACATTTAGGCCCATATATGCCCCCCCTTGGGGTCATATCATATACATTTAGCCATATATATGCCCACCTTGGGTCATAACAAAGGGTGACATGTCACCTAAGAGGAAGGGGTACTAAGGAAAAGAGAACTTCAACACATGTTGTTAAGAACAAAATATCAAAATAGCATAAAAACCTTAGAATAAGTACTCCACACCTTGACATAGAGAAAAATTAAGATAATAAGCATCTTTGAGAGGCAAATCTCCTTATACATCACATGAATTCACAAATACAAGATGATTCCAAATGAAAAGGTATCCTTGCTATATATAGGAGACTAGGAGGTACAATTACAGCTAATGGACCCAAGCTGACATAAATAAAATAACAATACTAATGTAATATGCCCCAATTAAGGGGTAACTTGCCACAATTTAGGGCTAAATATGTCGCTCCCCTTTAGACAAGAAGACATGTTTCAGACTACTTTCAGGACTAGTCAAAAACCCTAACTTGAACATAATGTATCTCCAAAAATATAACGAACCAAGATCGTAAATTTGGATCCAAGTTAGCTCTATATGTCTCCTCTACCCATATACATTCCATATCGCGAAACCTTCCAGAAACAAAGTTGTAGCAAAAATTCCAAGAAGACCTGTTTTAAAGATGCCAGGACAAAGGATTGTCTATCTTTGATACCAAATGTTAATAACCAAATTAAAAAATAGCATAAAAACCTCAGAATAAGTACTCCACGCCTTGAAAAATAGAGAAATTAATATAATAAACCTCTTCAAGGGGGAAATCTCCTTATACATCACATGAATTCACAAATACAATATGATTCTAAATTAAAAGGTCTCCTTGGTATATACAAGAGACTAGGAGCTACAATTACAACTAATGGACCCAGGATGAAATACATAAAATAACAATACTAATGTAATATGCCCCAATTATGGGGTAATGTGCCATGATTTAGGGCTTAACACCCATGCCACATGAAAAAGGGTGAGACATAAACAAAGATAAAGGGGTAGTAAGAAAAATAATAGTTCGACACCTCTGTCATGTCAATAAGGAGAACTGGGTACTAAGAAAAAAGAGAGGTCAAAATCTATGCCAACTTAGAAAGGGTGACACATCACCTAAGAGTAAGGTGTACTAAGGAAAAGAGAATCTCAACACCTATGCCACAAGAAAAAGGGTGACATGTCAACAAAGTTAAATGGGTACTAAGAAAAATAAAAATTTGAGACACGTGCCATGTCAACAAGGAGAAAATGTTACTAACAAAACTGAGAGGTTGAAAGTTATTCCCACTCAGAAAGGGTGACATGTCATGTAAGAGAAATGGGTACTAAGGAAAAGAGAAATTCAACACCTATGCCACACAAAAAAGGGTGACATGTCAACAAAGATAAAGGGTACTAAAAAAATTAAAAGTTTGACACCCTTGCCATGTCAACAAGGAGAAAGGGGTACTAAGAAAACGAAGAGGTTGAAAGTTGTCCCGAATTAGAAAGGGTTACATGTCACCTAAGATAAAGGGGTAGTAAGGAAAAGAGAATTTCAACACCTATGCCACACAAAAAAGGGTGATACGTCAACAAACACAAAGGGGTACTGAGAAAAACAAAGCTTTAACACCCTTTCCATATCAACAGGGAGAAAGATATACTAAGAAAACAAATAGGTTGAAAGCTATGCCAACGTAGCAAGGGTGACACATCATTTAAGAGAAAGGGGTACTAAGGAAAAGAGAATTTCAACACCTATGCAACACGAAAAAGGGTGGCACGTCAATAAATATAAAGGAGTACTAAGAAAAATAAAAGTTTGACACTCGTCTCATCTCATCAAGGAGAAATGAGTACTAAGAAGCGGAAGAGGGTGAAATCTATTCCAACTCAGCAAGGGCTACATGTCACCTAAGAGTAAGGGGTATTGAGGAAATGAGATGTTCGACACCTATGCCAGATGAAAAAGGGTGACATGTGAATAAAGATAAAAGGGTACTAAGAAAAATAAAATTTAGACACTCATGCCATGTCGATAATGAGAATTTCGCACTAAGAAAATGAAGAGGTCGAACTCTATGCCAACTCAACAAGGGTGACACATCACCTAAGAGCAAGGGTTAATAAGGAAAATATAATTTCAACACCTATGTCGCATGAAAATGGGTGACACGTCAACAAATATAAAAGGGTGCTAAGATAAATAAAAGTTTTCTACCCATGCCATGTCAACAAGGTGAAAGGGGTACTAAGAAAATCAAGAGGTCGAAATCTATGCTAACTCAACAAGTGTAACACAAAATCTAATATCAAGGGGTACTAATGAAAAGACAAGTTCAACACCTATGCCACAAAAAGGGGTTACACGTCCAAAAAAATAAAGGGGTACTAAGAAAAACAAAGGTTTGACACCGGTGCCATGTCAACAAGGAGAAATAGGTACCAAGAAATTGAAGAGTTTGGAAGCTATGCCAACTAAGGAAGGGTGACATGACATCTAAGAACAAGGGGTACCAAGGAAACAAGAACTTCAAAACACGTGCCACAAAAAAATGGTGACACGTCAACAAATATAAAGGGGTACTAAGAAAAATAAAATTTTGCCCCGTGTGCCATGTCAAATATATTCCAACTCAACAAGGTTGACATGTCACCTACAAGCAAGGGGTAGTAAGGAAAGGAAAAGTACAACACCTATGCCACAAGAAAAATGGTGACACATCAACAAAGATAAATTGGTACTATCAAAAACTAAAATTTGGCACTCGTAGCTTGTAAACAATGAGAAAGCGGTACTAAGAAAATGAAGAGGTTGAATGTTATACCAACTTAGCAAGGGTGACAAATCACCTAACATAAAGGGGTACTCAGGAAAAGTGAAGTTCAACACCTAAGCCACACGGAAAATGGGGACACATCACCAAAGATAAAGGGGTATTAAGAAAAATAAAAGTTTGACACCCATACCATGTCAACAAGGAGAAAGGGGTACAAAGAAAAGGAAGAGTTTGAAAGTTATTCCAACTCAGGAAGGGTGACACATCACCTAAGAGTAAGGGGTACTAAGGAAAATAGAAGTTCAACACCTATGTCACATGAAAAAGGATGACATGTAAACGAAGATAAAGGGGTACTGACAAAAATAAAATTTTGACTCTGGAGCCATTTCAACAAGGAGAAAGGGGTGGTAAGAAAAGGAAGAGGTCAAAATTTATGCGAACTTAGGAATGGTTACATGTCACCTAAGAGCAAGGGGTACTAAGAAAAAGTGAATTTCAACACCTATTCCACATGCAAAAGGGTGACACATCAACAAAGATAAAGGGATAAAAAGAAAAAAATAGTTTGACACCCTTGCCATGTCAACAAAGAGATAGGGGTAAGAATAAAATGAAGAGGTCGAATGCTATGTCAAATCAAGAATAGTGACATGTGAACTAAGAGGAAGGGGTACTAAGGAAAAGAGAATTTCAATACCTATCCCACGTGAAAAAGGGTGACACATGAACAAAGATAAAGGGTTACTAAAAAAATAAAAGTTTGACACCCATGCCATGTCAACAAGGAGAAAGGGGTAGTAAGAAAACAAAGAGTTTGAAATCTATGCCAACTCAGAAAGGGTAACATGTCACCTAAGTGTGAGGGGTGATAAGGAAAAAGGAATTTCAACACCTATGTCACAAGAAAAAGGTTGACATGTCAACAAAGATAAAGGGGCACTAAAAAAAAACCGTTTGACACCCATGGTATATCAACAGGGAGAAAGGGGTGCTAAGAAAATGAAGAGGTCAAAATCAATGCCAACTCAACATGGGTGACACATCACCTAATAGAAAGAGGTATTAAGGAAAATAGAATTTCAAAACCTACGCCACACAAAAAAGGATGATCCATCAACAAAGATAAAGGGGTACTAAAAAAAATAAAAGTTTGACACCCATGCCATGTCAACAAGGAGAAAGTGATACTAAGAAAATAAAGAGGCTAAAATGTATGCCAACTCAGATAAAGGGGTACTAAGTCAAAGAGAAGTTGAACACCTTTGCCACAAAAAAAGGGTGACACCTCAACAAAGATAAAGGTGTACAAAGAGAAATAAAAGTTTGACAACGATGCCTTGCCAACATGTAGAAAGGAGTAATAAGAAAATGAAGTCGTCAAAAGCTATGCAAACTCAACAGGGTTGACACATCACCTAAGAGCAAGGGGTACTAAGGAAAAAAGAAGTTCAACACCTATGCCAAACAAAAAAGGCTGACACATCAACAAATATAAAGGGGTAGTAACAAAAATAAAAGTTTAACACTTGTGCCATGTCAATAAGGAGAAAGGGTTCTAAGAAAACAAAGAGGTAAAAAGCTATGCCAACTAATCAAGGGTGACACGTCACCTAAGAGTAAGGGGTACTAAGGAAAATATAATCTCAACACCTATGCCACACAAAAAAGAGTGACACGTCCATAAAGATAAATGGGTACTAAGAAAAATAAAGTTTGACAAATGTGCCATGTTAACAAGGAGAAAGGGGTACTAAGAAAACAAAGAGGTCGAAAGCTATGCCAACTCAAAGACCGTGACACATCACCTAGAAGCAACTGGTACTAAGGAAATGAGAATTTCAACACCTATTCCAAACCAAACATGGTGACATGTCAACAAAGATAAATGGGTACTAATACAATTAAAAGTTTAACACCCATGCAATGTCAATAAGGAGAAAGGGGTACTAAGAAAATAAAGAGGATGAAATCTATGCCAACTCAACAAGGCTGACACTTCACCTAAGAGTAAGGCATAGTAAGGAAAATATAAGTTCAACACTTACGACACAAAAAAAGGGTGACACGTCAACAAAGATAAACAGGTACTGAGAAAAATAAAATCTTGACACCTGCACCATGTCAAAAGGGAGAAAGAGGTAATAAGAAAAGGCAGAAAGGGGTACCAAGGAAAAGAGTAGTTCAACAGCTATGCCACACAAAAAAGGGCGACATATCAAAACAGATAAAGGGGTAGTAAGAAACATAAAAGTTTGACACCTGTACCATGTCAACAAAGAGAAAGGGGTACTAGGAAAATGAAGAGGTCAAAATCGATGCCAACTCAATAAAGGTGACACGTCACACAAGAGAAAAGGGTACAAAGGAAAAGAGAATTTCAACACCCATGCCACACAAAAAAGGGTGACATGTCAACAAAGATAAAGGGGTACTAAGAAAAATAAAAGTTTGACACCCGTGTCATGTCAACAAGGAGAAAGGTGTACTAAGAATACACAGTGGTCAAAAGATATGCCAACTCAGCAAGGGTGACATATCACAAAAGAGAAAGGGGTTCTAAGGAAAATAGAAGTTCAACACCTATGCCACACAAAAAAATGGCGACACATCAAAAAACATAAAGAGGTACTAAGAAAAATTAAAGTTTGACACCCGTGCCATGTCAACAAGGAGAAAGGGGTGCTAAGAAAAGAAGAGGTCGAAAGTTATGCCAACTCAGAAAGCATGACACGTCACCTAAGAGAAAGGGGTACTAAAGAAAAGAGAAGTTCAACAACTATACAACCAAAAACATGACGACAAGATAAAGGGGTACTAAGAAAATGAAGAGGATGAAAGCTATGCGAACTCAATAAGGTTGAAATGCCACCTAAGAGCAAGGGGTAGTAAGGAAAAGAGAAGTTCAACACATATGCCACACAAAAAAGGGTGACATGCCAAAAACGATAAAAGGGTACTAAGAAAAATAAAAGCTTGACACTTGTTCCATGTCAACAGTTTGAAAGAGGTACTAAGAAAATAAAGAGGTTGAAAGCTATGCACACTCAGCAAGTGTGACACGTCGCGTAAGAGCAAGGGGTAATAAGGAAAATATAAGTTCAACACATATGCCACCCCAAAAAGGGTGAGACGTCAACAAAGATAAATGGGTGCTAATAAAAATAAATGTTTGACACCTGTGCCATGTTAACAAGGAGAAAGGGGTACTAAGAAAATGAAGAAGTCGAAATCTATTCCAACTTAGAAAGTGTGACACATCACCTAAGAGCAAGGGGTACTAAGGAAAAGATAGGTTCAACACATATGCCACACAAAATAGGGTGACACGTCAACAAAAATAAATAGGTATTAAGAAAATTAAAAGTTTGACAACCATGCCATCTCAACAAGGAGAAAGGGGTACTGAGAAAATAAAGAGGATGAAATCCATGCTAACTCAGAAAGGGGTACTAAGGAAAATAGAAGTTCAACACCTATGCCACAAAAAAAAGGGTGACACATCAACAAAGATAAAAGGGTACTAATAAAAATAAAATCTTGACACTCGTGCCATGTCAAAATAAAGAAAGAGGTACTATGAAAACACAGAGGTCGAAAGCTATGCCAACTTAGAAAGGGTGACATGTCACCAAAGAACATGCGGTACTAAGGAAAATACAAGTTCAACACCTATCCCATACAGAAAAGGGTGGTGTGTCAACTAAGATAAAGAGGTACTAAGAAAAATTAAAGTTTGACACATGTGGCATGTCAACAAGGAGAAAGGGGTGCTAAGAAACGAAGAGGTCACAAGCTATGCCAACTCAGAAAGGGTGAGATATCACCTAAGAGCAAGGGGTCAGAAGTTAAAAGTTTGGCACCCATGCCATGTCAACAAGGAGAAGCGGGTACTAGGAAAACAAATATATTTTAATTTGTTCAACATTAGCAAGGGTGACACGTCACCTAAGATCAATGGGTACTAAGGAAAAGAGAAGTTCAACACCTATGCCACACAAAAAAGGGTGACTCGTCAACAAAGATAAAGGGGTACAAAGAAAAATAAAAGCTTGACACTAGTGCCATGTCAACAACATGAAAGACGCACTAAGAAAAAAAAGAGGTCGAAAGCTATGCCAACTCAGTAAGGGTGAGATGTCACCTAAGAGAAAGGGGTACTAAGGAAAAGAGAAGTTTAACACCTATGCCACAAAAAAAAGGGTGACACATCAACAAAGATAAAGGGGTACTAAGAAAAATAAAAGTTTGACACTGGTGCCATGTCAACAAGGCAAGAGATGTACTTCGAAAATAAAGAGGTCAAAATCTATGCCAAATTAGAAAGGGTGACACATCGTTGAAGAGCAAGGGGTACTAAGAAAAACAGTGTGACACATCAACAAAGATAAATGGGTACTAAGAAAATTAAAAGTTTGACACCCGTTCCATGTCAACAAGGAGAAAGGAGTTCTGAGAAAACGAAGAGGAACAAAGATATGATGACTTAGAAAGGGTGACATGTCACCTAAAAGAAAGAGGTTCTAAGGAAAGTATAAGTTAAACACATATGCCACACAAAAAAGGGTGACACGCCAAAAAAGAAAAACGGGTACTAAGAAAAATAAAATCTTGACAAACAAACAAGCCGAAATCTACGCCAACTCAACAAGGGTGACATGTCACCAAATAACAAAGGGTGCTAAGGAAAATACAAGTTCAACACCTATGGAACACAAAAAAGGGTGACACGTCAACAACGATAAAGAGGTGCTAAGACAAATCAAAGTTTGACACCTGTGCAAGGTGATCCCATCTATCAAATTCTAACTTCCTTCTTCAATTTTGGCTTGCATTTCTGACTTTACCTCATCCGTATTAAAGGATTCCTCAACCTTCTTGCAAATTTCCTCTTGCAGTCTTTTGGTAGATTCTTCATTCAAGATCCTTCTTTCTTCTTTATTTTGACAATTCTTCTTTTCTTCTTTCAATCTCTTAAGCTCATCCAATAGTTTTTTATTATGGCTTCATAATCTACATATCTCTTCATCTTTCTTTTTCAAATCTTCCCTTGATTCATCGTTTTCCCACTTGCCTTTGCTAGTCTTTTCTTGCTTTAGGTTCTTTACCTCCTCAACGAGTGATTCATTAAGGGATATTATATTAGATAGCTCCTCACCCTTCTTCTTAATCTGTTACTTTGCTTCTTTTAATTCATCTTGAATTCTATACATTTCCTCCATTTTTGTATCCCTAATCCATTTATTTGAGACGATTTTTTCAAATATTTCCCATGTGGGGTGGAGTCTAGTATCTTCATCAAGGCTTCTCCACCACGTATGAGCTCAACCAAAAAAAGAAAAATATGCTCCACAAGGACTTATACCAATCCTCATACAATATTCATTTACCATCCTCAACCATTCCATGGGACTGATTTCATCTTTATCTTCATCTCCACCAAAGTTAGGTATTGTCATTGATTCTTAATTGAGGTCTAACCCCAGTCCTTGAATTCCAACCTCAGTATACTAAGGATAAATGTATCAAATAGTTATAATCCTTGTTCCAATATAATATTATAGGTTTTATCATTCCAACGGATTTTGAATCAACTCAATCAGACATTCCCATAAAAAGTTATGATAGTTTTAAGTCAACATGCCTTGGAAACCCTGATTTGGAGTCTGTCCTCCTAGTCGACCTTACTTCTAATGTATCCTTGCAATTTCAACCCTTCTCAGTTTGAAATTGTGACCTGTAGTACTATGAAATTTCTTCTCCACAATCCCACAGGTCTGACCAAAATTCGATGTTCCAAGTGGAAGTTATGGTAACTTCCCCATGCATTGAATATTTTTGTCCTTTCGAGGAGAGCACACTTGTACAACGTTCCCCACGCAAAATAATTGATACAAAATTATGACAATTGTACCAAAAATACTATGGACTTTCCACTGTAAAATGAAACTGGTCTCACTCAAGTTTGATACTTTAGGAATAAGTTATGATTGTTTTACCTGGAACACATGTTTGAGACTACTCAATAGGACTAGTTAGATACCCTATCTTCCACAGAGTGTAACTCCAACATTGCAACGACCCAGAAGCTGAATTTTTTACAAGTACTATGATAAGTATTCTAAATATCCTCCATATTTATCCTTCTGAAGTGGCTCCAAGAAAAATTTCTAGCGAAAATTCTAGAATGATTTTATTGAGGAAGAAAAACCCTAAGATTGGTGTTTTGATACCAAATGTAATGAACGAAATGCTGAAAATATCATAAAATAACATAAGTACACACCATGTAATGAATGTGAGAGTGGAACACAACTCCAATATATATAAGTTACACAATAACTCCTTAAATAATAGGGGAACCCCCTCCAAATAACCAAATACCATTCATATTTCACAATTCCTATCCCCCAATAATGAATACACAATCTCTTATATATAGTTATTCACACTTCCAAATGAGGCCCCTTTATCACTAGGCCGAGCCTATTACATATGTATTTACACTTTGCATGTACATTTAGGCCCATATATACCCCCCCTTGGGATCATATCATATACATTTAGTCATATATATGTCCCCCTTGGGTCATAACAAAGGGTGACATGTCACCTAAGAGGAAGGGGTACTAAGGAAAAGAGAACTTCAACACATGTTGTTAAGAACCAAATATCAAAATAGCATAAAAACCTTAGAATAAGTACTCCAGGCCTTGACATAGAGAAAAATTAAGATAATAAGCATCTTTGAGAGGGAAATCTCCTTATACATTACATGAATTCACAAATACAAGATGATTCCAAATGAAAAGGTATCCTTGCTATATATAGGAGACTAGGAGGTACAATTACAGCTAATGGACCCAAGCCGACATAAATAAAACAACAATACTAATGTAATATGCCCCAATTAAGGGGTAACGTGCCACAATTTAGGGCTAAATATGTCGCTCCCCTTCAGACAAGAAGACATGTTTCAGACTAGTTTCAGGACTAGTCAAAAACCCTAACTTGAACATAATGTATCTCAAAAAATATAACAAACCAAAATCTAAAATTTGGATCCAATTTAGCTCTATATGTCTCCTCTACACCATATACATTCCATATCTCGAAACCTTCTCGAAACAAAGTTGTAGCAAAAATTCCAAGAAGACCTGTTTTAAAGATGCCAGGACAAAGGATTGTCTAGCTTTGATACCAAATGTTAATAACCAAACTAAAAAATAGCATAAAAACCTTAGAATAAGTACTACACGCCTTGAAAAATAGAGAAATTAATATAATAATCCTCTTCGAGGGGGAAATCTCCTTATACATCACATGAATTCACAAATACAATATGATTCTAAATGAAAAGGTCTCCTTAGTATATACAAGAGACTAGGAGGTACAATTACAACTAATGGACCCAAGATGAAATACATAAAATAACAATACTAATATAATATGCCCCAATTATGGGGTAATGTGCCACGATTTAGGGCTTAACACCCATGCCACATGAAAAAGGGTGAGACATCAACAAAGATAAAGGGGTAGTAAGAAAAATAATAGTTTGACACCTCTGTCATGTCAATAAGGAGAACTGGGTACAAAGAAAAAAGAGAGGTCAAAATCTATGCCAACTCAGAAAGGGTGACACATCACCTAAGAGTAAGGTGTACTAAGGAAAAGAGAATCTCAACACCTATGCTACAAGAAAAAGGGTGACATGTCAACAAAGTTAAATGGGTACTAAGAAAAATAAAAATTTGAGACACGTGCCATGTCAACAAGGAGAAAATGTTACAAACAAAACTGAGAGGTTGAAAGTTATTCCCACTCAGAAAGGGTGACATGTCATGTAAGAGAAATGGGTACTAAGGAAAAGAGAAATTCAACACCTATGCCACACCAAAAAGGGTGACATGTCAACAAAGATAAAGGGTACTAAAAAAATTAAAAGTTTGACACCCTTGCCATGTCAACAAGGAGAAAGTGGTACTAAGAAAACGAAGAGGTTGAAAGTTGTGCCGAATTAGAAAGGGTGACATGTCACCTAAGATAAAGGGGTAGTAAGGAAAAGAGAATTTCAACACCTATGCCACACAAAAAAGGGTGATACGTCAACAAACACAAAGGGGTACTAAGAAAAACAAAGCTTTAACACCCTTTCCATTTCAACAGGGAGAAAGATATACTAAGAAAACAAATAGGTTGAAAGCTATGCCAACGTAGCAAGGGTGACACATCATTTAAGAGAAAGGGGTACTAAGGAAAAGAGAATTTCAACACCTATGCAACACGAAAAAGGGTGGCACGTCAATAAATATAAAGGGGTACTAAGAAAAATAAAAGTTTGACACTCGTGCCATCTCATCAAGGAGAAACGAGTACTAAGAAGCGGAAGAGGGTGAAATCTATGCCAACCCAGCAAGGGCTACATGTCACCTAAGAGTAAGGGGTATTGAGGAAATGAGATGTTCAACACCTATGCCAGATGAAAAAGGGTGACATGTGAATAAAGATAAAAGGGTACTAAGAAAAATAAAATTTAGACACTCATGCCATGTCGATAATGAGAATTTCGCACTAAGAAAATGAAGAGGTCGAACTCTATGCCAACTCAACAAGGGTGACACATCACCTAAGAGCAAGGGTTAATAAGGAAAATATAATTTCAACACCTATGTCGCATGAAAATGGGTGACACGTCAACAAATATAAAGGGGTGCTAAGATAAATAAAAGTTTTCTACCCATGCCATGTCAACAAGGAGAAAGGGGTACTAAGAAAATCTAGAGGTCGAAATCTATGCTAACTCAGCAAGGGTAACACAAAATCTAATATCAAGGGGTACTAATGAAAAGAGAAGTTCAACACCTATGCCACAAAAAAGGGTTACACGTCCAAAAAAATAAAGGGGTACTAAGAAAAACAAAGGTTTGACACCGGTGCCATGTCAACAAGGAGAAATAGATACCAAGAAATTGAAGAGTTTGAAAGATGCCAACTAAGGAAGGGTGACATGACATCTAAGAACAAGGGGTACTAAGGAAACAAGAACTTCAAAACACATGCCACAAAAAAATGGTGACACGTCAACAAAGATAAAGGGGTACTAAGAAAATTAATATTTTTCCACCTGTGCCATATCAAATATATTCCAACTCAACAAGGTTGACATGTCACCTACAAGCAAGGGGTAGTAAGGAACGGAAAAGTACAACACCTATGCCACAAGAAAAATGGTGACACATCAACAAAGATAAATTGGTACTATCAAAAACTAAAGTTTGACACTCGTACCATGTAAACAACGAGAAAACAGTACTAATAAAATGAAGAGGTTGAATGTTATGCCAACTTAGCAAGGGTGACAAATCACCTAACATAAAGGGGTACTCAGGAAAAGTGAAGTTCAACACCTATGCCACACGGAAAATGGGGACACATCACAAAAGATAAAGGGGTATTAAAAAAAATAAAAGTTTGACACCCATACCATGTCAACAAGGAGAAAGGGGTACAAAGAAAAGGAAGAGGTCGAAAGTTATTCCAACTCAGGAAGGGTGACACATCACCTAAGTGCAAGGGGTACTAAGGAAAAGAGAAGTTCAACACCTATGTCACATGAAAAAGGATGACATGTAAACGAAGATAAAGGGGTACTAACAAAAATAAAATTTTGACTCTGGAGCCATTTCAACAAGGGGAAAGGGGTAGTAAGAAAAGGAAGAGGTCAAAATTTATGCGAACTTAGGAATGGTTACATGTCACCTAAGAGCAAGGGGTACTAAGAAAAAGTGAATTTCAACACCTATTCCACATGCAAAAGGGTGACACATCAACAAAGATAAAGGGATAAAAAGAAAGAAATAGTTTGACACCCTTGCCATGTCAACAAAGAGATAGGGGTACGAATAAAATGAAGAGGTCGAATGCTATGTCAAATCAAGAATAGTGACACGTGAACTAAGAGGAAGGGGTACTAAGGAAAAGAGAATTTCAATACCTATCCCACGTGAAAAAGGGTGACACATGAACAAAGATAAAGGGTTACTAAGAAAAATAAAAGTTTGACACCCGTGCCATGTCAACAAGGAGAAAGGGGTAGTAAGAAAACAAAGAGTTTGAAATCTATGCCAACTCAGAAAGGGTAACATGTCACCTAAGTGTAAGGGSTGATAAGGAAAAAGGAATTTCAACACCTATGTCACAAGAAAAAGGTTGACATGTCAACAAAGATAAAGGGGCACTAAAAAAAAAACGTTTGACACCCATGGCATATCAACAGGGAGAAAGGGGTGCTAAGAAAATGCAGAGGTCAAAATCAATGCCAACTCAACATGGGTGACACGTCACCTAATAGAAAGAGGTATTAAGGAAAATAGAATTTCAAAACCTATGCCACACAAAAAAGGATGATCCATCAACAAAGATAAAGGGGTACAAAGAGAAATAAAAGTTTGACAACGATGCCTTGCCAACATGTAGAAAGGAGTAATAAGAAAACAAAGTCGTTGAAAGCTATGCAAACTCAACAAGGTTGACACGTCACCTAAGAGCAAGGGGTACTAAGGAAAAAAGAAGTTCAACACCTATGCCAAACAAAAAAGGCTGACACATCAACAAATATATAGGGGTACTAAGAAAAATAAAAGTTTAACACTTGTGCCATGTCAATAAGGAGAAAGGGGTTCTAAGAAAACAAAGAGGTAAAAAGCTATGCCAACTAATCAAGGGTGACACGTCACCTAAGAGTAAGGGGTACTAAGGAAAATATAATCTCAACACCTATACCACACAGAAAAGAGTGACACGTCCATAAAGATAAATGGATACTAAGAAAAATAAAAGTTTGACAAATGTGCCATGTTAACAAGGAGAAAGGGGTACTAAGAAAACAAAGAGGTAGAAAGCTATGCCAACTCAGAGACTGTGACACATCACCTAGGAGCAACGGGTACTAAGGAAATGAGAATTTCAACACCTATTCCAAACCAAACATGGTGACATGTCAACAAAGATAAATGGGTACTAATACAATTAAAAGTTTAACACCCATGCAATGTCAATAAGGAGAAAGGGGTACTGAGAAAATGAAGAGGATGAAATCTATGCCAACTCAACAAGGCTGACACTTCACCTAAGAGTAAGGCATAATAAGGAAAATATAAGTTCAACACTTACGACACAAAAAAAGGGTGACACGTCAACAAAGATAAACAGGTACTAAGAAAAATAAAATCTTGACACCCGCGCCATGTCAAAAGGGAGAAAGAGGTAATAAGAAAAGGGAGAAAGGGGTACCAAGGAAAAGAGTTGTTCAACAACTATGCCACACAAAAAAGGGCGACATATCAAAAAAGATAAAGGGGTAGTAAGAAACATAAAAGTTTGACACATGTACCATGTCAACAAAGAGAAGGGGGTACTAGGAAAATGAAGAGGTCGAAATTTATGCCAACTCAATAAAGGTGACATGTCACACAAGAGAAAAGGGTACTAAGGAAAAGAGAATTTCAACACCCATGCCACACAAAAAAGGGTGACACATCAACAAAGATAAAGGGGTACTAAGAAAAATACAAGTTTGACACCCGTGTCATGTCAACAAGGAGAAAGGTGTACTAAGAATACACAGTGGTCAAAGATATGCCAACTCAGCAAGGGTGACATATCACAAAAGAGATAGGGGTTCTAAGGAAAATAGAAGTTCAACACCTATGCCACACAAAAAAATGGCGACATGTCAAAAAATATAAAGAGGTACTAAGAAAAAATAAAGTTTGACACCCGTGCCATGTCAACAAGGAGAAAGGGGTGTTAAGAAAAGAAGAGGTCAAAAGCTATGCCAACTCAGAAAGCATGACACATCACCTAAGAGAAAGGGGTACTAAAGAAAAGAGAAGTTCAACAACTATACAACCAAAAACATGACAACAAGATAAAGGGGTACTAAGAAAATAAAGAGGATGAAAGCTATGCGAACTCAACAAGGTTGAAATGCCACCTAAGAGCAAGGGGTAGTAAGGAAAAGAGAAGTTCAACACATATGCCACACAAAAAAGGGTGACATGCCAAAAACGATAAAGGGGTACTAAGAAAAATAAAAGCTTGACACTTGTTCCATGTCAATAGTGTGAAAGAGGTACTAAGAAAATAAAGAGGTTGAAAGCTATGCACACTCAACAAGTGTGACACGTCGCATAAGAGCAAGCCGTAATAAGGAAAATATAAGTTCAACACATATGCTACACCAAAAAGGGTGAGACGTCAACAAAGATAAATGGGTGTTGATAAAAATAAATGTTTGACACCTGTGCCATGTTAACAAGGAGAAAGAGGTACTAAGAAAATGAAGAAGTCGAAATCTATTCCAACTTAGAAAGTGTGACACATCGCCTAAGAGCAAGGGGTACTAAGGAAAAGATAGGTTCAACACATATGCCACACAAAATAGGGTGACACGTCAACAAAGATAAATAGGTATTAAGAAAATTAGAAGTTTGACAACCATGCCATCTCAACAAGGAGAAAGGGGTACTGAGAAATAAAGAGGATGAAAGCCATGCTAACTCAGAAAGGGGTACTAAGGAAAAGAGAAGTTCAACACCTATGCCACAAAAAAAAGGGTGACACATCAACAAAGATAAAGGGGTACTAATAAAAATAAAATCTTGACACTCGTGGCATGTCAAAATAAAGAAAGAGGTACTATGAAAACACAGAGGTTGAAAGCTATGCCAACTTAGAAAGGTTGACATGTCACCAAAGAACATGCGGTACTAAGGAAAATACAAGTTCAACACCTATCCCATACAAAAAAGGGTTGCGTGTCAACAAAGATAATGAGGTACTAAGAAAAATTAAAGTTTGGCACATGTGGCATGTCAACAAGGAGAAAGGGGTGCTAAGAAATGAAGAGGTCATAAGCTATGCCAACTCAGAAAGGGTGAGATATCACCTAAGAGCAAGGGGTCAGAAGTTGAAAGTTTGACACCCATGCCATGTCAACAAGGAGAAGCGGGTACTAAGAAAACAAAGATATTTTAATTTGTTCAACATTAGCAAGGGTGACACGTCACCTAAGATCAATGGGTAGTAAGGAAAAGAGAAGTTCAACACCTATGCCACACAAAAAAGGGTGACTCATCAACAAAGATAAAGGGGTACAAAGAAAAATAAAAGCTTGACACTCGTGCCATGTCAACAACATGAAAGACTCACTAAGAAAAAAAAGAGGTCAAAAGCTATGCCAACTCAGTAAGGGTGAGATGTCACCTAAGAGAAAGGGGTACTAAGGAAAAGAGAAGTTCAACACCTATGCCACAAAAAAAAAGGTGACACATCAACAAAGATAAAGGGGTACTAAGAAAAATAAAAGTTTGACACTGGTGCCATGTCAACAAGGCAAGAGATGTACTTCAAAAATGAAGAGGTCAAAATCTATGCCAAATTAGCAAGGGTGACACATCGTTGAAGAGCAAGGGGTACTAAGGAAAACAGTGTGACACATCAACAAAGATAAATGGGTACTAAGAAAATTAAAAGTTTGACTCCCGTACCATGTCAACAAGGAGAAAGGGGTTCTGAGAAAACGAATAGGAACAAAGATATGACAACTTAGCAAGGGTGACACGTCACCTAAGAGAAAGAGGTACTAAGGAAAATATAAGTTAAACACATATGCCACACAAAAAAGAGTGACACATCAAAAAAGAAAAATGGGTACTAAGAAAAATAAAATCTTGACAAACAAACAAGCCGAAATCTACGCCAACTCAACAAGGGTGACATGTCACCAAATAACAATGGGTGCTAAGGAAAATACAAGTTCAACACCTATGGAACACAAAAAAGGGTGACACGTCAACAACGATAAAGAGGTGCTAAGACAAATC
>JASDQU011402671.1:32768-43505 GCA_032191745.1 Picea mariana | reverse complement strand
AGGGAGCTAATCCTAAATAACATGATCCATTAAATATGATGAAGTATCTATCCATGGTAGCAACCATGAAAAGAAACATGTGTTCAATGTGACTTTAGAAGAAGCCTTCTTTGAAAAGAAGCCTTAAAGTATCCCCTGTTTTCCATCCACATCCATGATCCTATGATGAAAGAAAGAAGTTGGAATCTTCAGGGCATGGAATCTATAGAAAACTCCATGGACCCAAGAGCTAAAGAGACACATGAGGAAGAACATGAAGATTCCAAGAGAGAAAGAAAAGCCTGAACAACCAGTCATTATATCGAGAATCACAAGACTACCAGCCTGATCTGAACTCACTAAAAGCAATCAAGCAGAGGAACTGAAAGTTGTGATGAAGAAAAGTGTATGGAAGACTTATGAATGTAAGCATTGCGAGATCCAGAACTAGAGGTTATCCTAGATGGAGGGAGAAGACTATGATGATTTCTTTGTTCCAGTAAACCAGACATACCTCTACATGAGCCATTATATCGTCCACAATATCCATGTTTTGGATTTTACATCAGATGAATGCAAAGACTGTTCTCCAAAATAATTGAACAAAGAGCGTATGTAGAGCAACCTCAATTCTTTGAGGTATACAAGAAAGAGACCCTTGAATGTAGATGGAAGAAGATTTTGTATGGATTCAAACAACTTGGTGCAAAGCCTCTCATGCACAGCAGAAACGTGGTGAAAACCTTCTATCAGAATGGTTACTCAGAAGTCCATGATGATGGATTGCTAATCCATGAAAAACTCTCATGATGACATAAGAAGTGCCACATGGATATGTTCCAGTTTGAGCCTTGCCACGATGTTATGAGCTAGCAGGAAACAAAAGATCTGAATTCAACTATGAAATACTGTAATGATCAGAGCTATATAAAGCCTTCAGAGAAAACCAGTGTTCCAGAAAGACTAAAATACACTGAGATCAAGCATTACATTCTTTATGATGAGGTCCAAAAAGGAGAAGTGGTTCTCCAATATATCTCCACAGATAAGCAGATATTTTGCTAAAGCCTCTGTCCAAGATGAAAGATTTTGCGTACTCAAGAAACAAGCTGGAGCTCGTGGAGGCGACTTCCTTATTGAAAAGGGAAGATATGACTCCTAGGTTGGGAGGGAGCATGGATGTATTATTGATTCATGGAAAGTCATTTTTCAGTTCGAAAAATGGTCCAAGATGAGCAGTTCCTTTCCAGTTCAGAAAGTGGTTTTAGATTTCTGACGGACAAGCATTTTCCAGTTTGGAAAATGGTCCAGATCGAACAGTCATTTTCATAATGAAAATGGTTCGATGGATTGTTGATGTACCATGGACAATGATTCACCTTGTGGCCAGTGTGGGGGAATGGTCAAGGACAATCTTTCTTCTTGGCAGTCACTCTTAGTAGTGGTCAAGAAGACTGGTCCACCTCGCCGAACAATCATTCTTTCGAAGCTCATAGTTGTGAGCAGTTTCGAAGAATGGTCCGTTTTGGAGGTTGGTGCAAGACAGTCATTTCCTTAGGAAATGGTCCGGACAGTCATTCCCTAGGGAAGATTCATTCTCTCTAGGTTTCACTTTGTTTAGTGTTGGAGGAATGGCCCAGATAGGTGAATGGTCCAGGTTCAACAATTAGGACAAGCATTCCCTAGGGCAGACTCATTCTCTCCAGGTTGCACTTTGTTTAGTGCTGGAGGAATGGCCTAGATAGGTGAATGGTCCAGGCTCAGAAATCAGGACAATTATTCTTCCTTGCTTGATAAGAATAGTTCAGTAGCTCATGACTGATGTTTTACCTTCTGAGGGAAGATACTCTTCCAGATCTCACAGATGTGAGTGGAAGAATGGACCAGATGATTCAGTTTATATCATGACATTGTTTTTCTGTGCAGGTTGATATCAGATGATATGATTACTATGGAGACTGTATGTCTCTGGACAATAGATGTATTCTACCGTGGTGGATGTGTTCCACTAATTATGACTATGTGTCACTGATTAAGTAGTTGTGTGCTACTTAGTGTGGTAGTCTACCACTGGATTGTAGTTGTGTATTACCATGGATAGACACAGTTGTGTTCTATTGAATGACATTCTTTTGATTTCCATCAGCTAGATGGATAGTCAGTGTGTTGGTGCACTGACATTCTCCAGGCGGAAAATGGTCCATGACAATGATTTTTCTAAGACATATGTCCGGATTAGAAGAATGGTCCTTGTATCACTCCTTAGAGTGTGTGACTTATTCAACATCATGTATGATTACTCAGATGGAGTATGGTTTCGGGAGATGATGCAGTTGATATTGTCAGATGACACTGAAAGTGATGATGGTGCTCGTGATTTGATCATGAGATAGCCTATGTGGCTATGATGATGCTACTGATTCAATGGTATGTTTGTGCTCAAGACCATTTCCTTCAAATACCTCCCTAGCTAGAAGGGAGTGTTGATATTATGGTATCTACGGGAGGTATTTACCCCCACGTGTAACCCTGACGAAAATAGAATATTCTGGGAAGCAAGAAGAAACCCTAATTAGTTGGCTAATAACCCTAGAAGACAAGTTGACTCAAGAAAATAATTTGTATTAGGTTATTAGCCTCCAAGAGAAGAAGTTGGCTAAAAGGAAATGTTATATACTAAGTAATTAGCACCCAGAATGAGAAGTCAGCCCAGGCAGTCTGGAATAAAACAATATAAATACAGGAGGCCAGTCTTCATTTTAGCCAGTATTCTCAGAACTGCAGAAGCACACTTGTGCACACTGCAATTGGCCAATTTTTGTGCAAGTCCTGGGAGAAACTGCTGCCGACAGTTCTGCAATCTGTATTTTCAGTTTTTCTGGTTTGGACTCTCTGATCGGTTTCTATTATTCTTGCTTAGTGCACTATCACTGGAGAGAGGTGTGCTATCTTGTTTGGCTATCTAGCCTAGGGTTTTCTTTCGGAATGAATCTCTGTCAAGGTTAAGGTGCTTGGGGGTGGCTTCGGCCTATGGTTGGGTGACAATATTGCTATATTCTCTATGGTTAAACGAGCACATCCATTACTTTCTAACAATAAGAGGGTAGGTCTGACCAATGAGTGAAACCTCTGATTAAATGTCATGAAACTGATGTTGAAAAGATTGTTTTTCAAGGGTGGTAAGAAGTGCCATATATCCCTTGATTATTTTAGTCTCTATTGTTGGAGTCAAGTTAATGGAGTCAAGTTAAAGGATGGTCTAGATAAGAAGACCCCCAAAGAAACATTACTTTCCTTCCTTTTAGGCATGTTAAAGACCACAAATTTTGTTTTCGCTAGATTTAAACTATATGGTGGTGAGCGCCACAAATAAAGCTAATATGTCAATATGTCTTTGGAGGCTCCTCACTAAGTAGGACATGATAAAAACGTCATCTACAAATAGGAGAATAACAATAGAGACTAAGAAGAGAAAGAAACCATTTTTGGCACCTAGTGAATCTGATATGATTTCCACTAAAACATCAATGTAGAGTCCAAAAAGTAGGAGAGAGTGGGAAACCATATTTAACTCTTACAATACTATGGACCTGCTTTGTCTCATTGATATTCATCCATCGTTACTAACAATGGTCTTGTAAAGTGTCATCACAAGTGAGACCACTAAGGGTGGAAGACCCAAATCCTTGAGCTTACTAACTAATAAGTGCCAAGGCACTGTATCAAATTCCTTGTGGAAGTCCATGAAACAACATATACTTTACACGTATTTTCCTTAGCATCCTTGTTAATGGAAGTCAAAGTAAAGATATGATCAACAATACGATAGTTCTTCCTGAACCGTGCTTGGCCTTTGGCCCTCAACTACTTTGTCTCTATCCATCTAGAGATGTGAATGCCTAACACTATGGGAAATATCTTAGCCAAGGTACGGCCAACCATAATAGTGTAGTATTTATTGTCTCCATTTTAAGTGGTAGATGGGATGGATGATATGGGAGGTCCAAGAAGGTGGAAACTAAACATGATAACAATATGAATTACTAAGACTTCAAGGCTATGTTTGAAAAAATCAGCTTTGAGTTTCTTCACATCCTAGGCTCTATTGGATTGAAGTTTAATAATGGCACCTAGGATTAAGTGGTCAGAAAACAAATGACAATGGACAAGTTTCTAGTTGACTCAAATGCTTGGCTAGTTTAGATAATTGTATAGGTTARRGGCATAATCAAACCAAGTTGGGAGATCAACTATTGTACACATTGATTTCATATGGAGGAAGGCTTTGCAAAAGAGTTTGGGAGTGAATGCGAGGTAGTTGAGTACAATTATATGCTTGTCCAAGAGATAGATCATGTTTTTCCTCCTAAGAATGCTCTTATAAATTTTCTCCATTTCCTTTGAATTGGAGGGTTATGCATCATAATATGATTGGTTAGGCTATGCATGCTTTACAATCTTAATTACACCAAGGATTACAAGGGAAATACACATTCCTAGCGAGGTGAGAATTCTTGATCCCAATTTTGGTAATATTTGTTTCTTTCTTTAAGATGATAATGTTAGAAAATATTTGATCCACCAAATTAGGATTTATAAAGGCTTTGCAGTATTTCAAATTCATCTTAATAATGATTCCATTGTTGCTCCATGTCTTATCTTTGAACTTCATATCAACGTAAGATTTAATATTGTTGCTCCATGTCTTATCTTTAAACTTCATATCAATGTAATATTTAATATTGTTTCTCCATGTCTTATATTTAAACTTCATATCAATGTAAGATTTATTAATTAGATTGTGTTCTTTTAGTTTTATTAGTTAAGCCAAAACATGATAATCTTTAGTCCAACCTCTTTTAAGTCTTTGGTGGCCACTGCTCATACTAGAAGAAACAACAATGAGCATACATTTATGTTAGTAATCTAAATATTTAATCATGACTTTAGGGATGTGGCAAGTGGACGCCAACTCTCTATTTATGGGGCACTTAGAGAAAAGCCTTCCCTAGCAGGGTTTCCCAAATGGAATTGCTCTCTTTTAATTGTCCGGGGTTGGTGAGCCCCTCAAAGCGTCTTTCCCTCCAGCAATTGTTGGAGCTTGCGTAGCCCGATGTTGTATTACTTCAGGAAACCCTCTGGGAAGAGGAAGTGGTCGTTCGTTTGTTGGAAAAAACTCAAAAAGGATGGTCTTTTTTCGGATCAAATGCTAATGGTCGCTTGGGTGGGCTTTCCATGGGTTGGAATCCAAAAATGATAAATCTTGAAAACTCTTGGGGCTTTCCCAGGGGACAAGCAATGAAAATTTTCATTGAAGATCTAGGGAGATCCTTTACCGTCTTAAACATCTATGGGCCTTCTCACGATCGTCCCTAGTTCTGGAATGCTCTTCTAGAAAAATATTTCTTAAAAGATCCCTTTCTCATACTAGGTGGAGAACTAAACTTTTCCATAGGGAAGCTGAATCTTGGGGACAAAGATCCCAAGCCAACTCCCTCTCAAATTTCTTTGTTCACAAACTGGAAGTTGCAGGGCTAATTGATGTGAATCCTATCAGATTAGGTCCTACTTGGAGAAATAAGATATTGGGAGAGGATTACATTGCAAAGCGGCTTGATCGGTTCCTGATTTCCAGTTCTTTGGTGGAAGAAACACTCATTTTTAGACAATGCATAGGTACAGGAGGGGAATTTGACCATTTCCCATTTTTTCTTGAACTAGCAGAAGTACCAGGAAGCCCATTTAAGTTTAATTCAGCCTAGCTAAAAGAAGATAGCTTCCAAAGCTAGTAAAGGAAGTATGGGCACCCTTGGATCATACAAAAAGGGCAGTTGTTTAATTCACAAGGAATCTTAAAGAAATAAAAATAGCTACTAAATCCTGGGGAAAAAAGAGGAAGCAACAGATAGAAACAGATTTAATCCAGACAGAAGTTGACCTTCAAACACTATATGACTTTGCCAAAGGAGGCTTTGCCTCCCTAGATCAAAAATATTTACTATTGTCCCTGGAGAAACTCAAAAGGTCTCTTCTTCAAGCTAGAGAAGAAGAATGGAGACAAAAAATCTGGGCCCTTTGGTTACACAGTGGATATGAGAATACAAAATTCTTCCAAGCCTATGCAAAAGGTAGGAAAATGACAAATACTATATGGGGTATCAAATATCATTAAGGAAATCTCTAAACTTCTTTTGAAGATATGGAAAGATTAGGATCGTCCCATTTCAAATCTCAGTACTCTGCTGACAGTAGAGTCTCCATTGATGCAGCAATTCAGATGGAACTTTTGTTCCCAAGATTCGTTGATGAGGAGGAGAATGAAGAACTTATGGCAGAAGTTTCAGAAGCAAAATTAAAAGAAGTTCTTCATAGTTTTGAAAAAGACAAAATCTTGGGACCAGATGGTTGGTCTATGGACTTCTTTTTTGGTCTATATGACTTCTTTAGCTCAGACCTCCTCAAAGTCATTGAAGAATCTAGAATCGACAGTTTCATTAACCCCTCTTTTAATGCCACCTTCATAGCCTTAATCCCTAAGCAATATGCCCCTGATAGTCTGGATGATTATCGACCCATCTCTTTATGCAATTGTATATATAAAATTATTGCTAAAATAATAAGAAGAAGAATAAAAGGTATCCTCTCTAAATTAATTTCTCAAGAACAATTTGGTTTCCTCGATGGTAGAAAGATTCATGAAGCAATCGGTGTACCACAGGAAGCCATGCATAGTATAAAGACCCAAAAGAAAAAAGGGGTAGTGTTGAAGATAGACCTCTCAAAGGCTTATGATCGAGTCAACTGGATTTACATGAGACTACTTCTCACTCATATGGGTTTTGGTCTTCCTTTTATAAACTGGATCATGAGTTGCATCACCATGGTCTCTTTTGCAATTCTCATAAATGGAGCAACCGCTCCTTTCTTTCAGGACGAGCGGGGACTGCGTTAGGGATGCTCATTATCCCCTCTTCTTTTCCTACTAGTTGCAAAAGGCTTAAGTAGGGCTCTTTTGGAAGCCCAAAGATTCAAATCTTTCTTAGTTACTCCCCTTTCCCACCCTATTTCCCTCACTCACTTGTTGTTTGTTGATGGTGTTCTAATTTTCTGCAATGGCCTAAGGGAAGATGCTGAAAAATTACGCTCCATCCTAGATCTGTTCAGTCGGGCTACAAGCATGCTTATAAACATCTCAAAATCCACTCTCTCCACTCACCTAATGGAACCAGAAGAAATTCAATTTTACAAAGGTCTTTTTCCTTATTCGGAAAAACCACTGGACGAAGGATTAAAATATCTGTGTTTTCATCTAAAACCAAACTCTTACTCCAAAGCAGATTGGAATTGGTTACTATCAAATCTTGAAAAAAGGTTAAAATTTTGGAGTTTCAGGTGGCTATCCAAAGCAGGAATGTTAATATTGGTTAAATCAGTTCTCAAGGCCATCCCAGTCTACTGGTTATCTATGGCTTAGATCCCAAAAGGAAGGCTGGAAAAAATAAGGAAATTATGTTTCAAATTTCTTTGGGGAGACCAGAAGGAAATTTTTGTGATGCCTTGGATCAAATGGAATTCCCTGGCCCTCCCAAAGCTTATGGGTGGATGGGATCTAAAAATCATTCACTACTTCTCTATAGCTCGGGCCGCAAATACATGGTGGAGACTTATCTCTTCCAACAACCGCTGGTCAAAGGTCATCCACCAAAAATACATCTGCCCAGCTTCACTAGAGGAATGGATAAGAAACCCAGAAAAAAGTGACCAAACTGGTTCCATCATGTGGAAAGATTTGGTAAAATATTTTGAGGTTATTAGTCAGGGATTGGCCTGGAAGGTTGGTAGAGGGAATTCCCTCTGGTTGGGAAGGGATCCATGGGTTGGTGCAACTGGCCAGCGTTTACTTCCCCAAAATCTAATTGATAGACTTCATGAGAGAGGAATCTTTCATCTAAGTCAAATTGTGGACGGACAACACTCTTCAATCTGGAGCCAAGGTTGGCAAGATGCACAAGCTTTGAACTTGGAGGAACCTTTCATTGCACCTTGGAATGAGTTTATCAGAGCACTTAAGTTAAGCCATATCGGAATAAAAGTTCAGGAGGATGAACGCATATGGCATCCCTTTGGGGGATACTCTCCAAAAGAGGGTTATTATTTTATGTCATCTGCACGAATCCAAAAAGTTCATGATTGGTGGTGGAAGGGGATATGGAAAGCAAAATTCCCTCTAAAGGCTAGATTGTTCATGTGGTGTCTACTAAGGAAGAAGGTACCCACATGGGATAGGATGAAGCTAAGGGGTCTAGAAGGGTCGGGATGGTGCTCCCTTTGTAAGGGAGAGAAGGAAACTTATTTTCATCTTTTTCTGAGATGCCCTTTTTCTATCCAATCTTGGCGAATTTTCTCCTCGGTATTGGGTTCTTCCTGCTCCTGGCAAGGAACTTCCATAGAAGAAGACTTGAAGTCTTGGGTTCAAAATCCTATGAACAAAAGGATTAAGACACTACCCCTTCTCATCACTTGAGGCATTTGGATTGCAAAAAACTCTGCTATTTTCAAGGCAAAAGACTCCCTTCCAGATATTATTGTAGCCAAAAGTCTTGCTATCTTAGCACATTTTCCTCAAGAGAAAGTTTTACCCCCCCATAGACATGTCATGGAAGAAAGAATAAGCCAGACTAGACCTTGGGCTTTTTTCGATGGGGCTTCCAAAGACCTCGGAGTCCGTTGTCTGGGTGGGGGAGTCCTCCATCTTTCTTCAACTCATTTTTATAAGATAAAATGGGAATTGGGACGGGGATCAAATAATTATGCAAAACTTATGGATTTAAAGCTTCTTCTCTCTTTTGCTGGGAAAAAGGGATAACGAAACTTCAGATCTTCAAGGATTCTTTGGTGATTATCAACTGGATGAGGAAAACATAAAGATGCCACAACATTTTTCTTGCTTCTCTTCTTGAAGAAGTCTTTTTAATTACAGAGATATTTACAAATTTTTCTTTCGCCCATGTCTACAGGGAAAGAAACGGAGCAACGGACTCCTTATCTAAAGAGGGCACTTCTATGGCTCATGGGCAGTGGCACATCTTAGAGTTTTTGGATGGCCAAAGACATGAACACTATCATAGGCCCTTTATTGAGCAAAGGGTTCAACAGAACTAAAATGCTTTAACAAAAAATATATTCCTTGTTTTTATATTGTTTAAAGTTTCTCAAAGAGCAAGATAAGTGCATCATTATTTTTGGACAAGGCGAACATCAGACAGATATTGACTTATTTTTATGTTTTTCTTCCTTAAAGGGCAGTTCATTATGTGGTTACAAGATATACTATCGAGCCTCTAGTTTTTGTTTAGAATGTCTAGTAGTCAACATATATATTTTTACTAATCATTATATCATCACACACAAGAATCGTTATATCATCACACACAAGTATCGGCTTCTGTAAAAAAACTTTTTGAGACTAAAATGCATGTTCTCAGATGCATATTACTATTTGTAATCTTTATTTCTAAATTTAATAAAAAAAAAATAGCATGACTTTAGATTCCATAAAAGTATATCAAATTTCAATTAAAAAAAATAGACTAAACAATGTTGCATTTAATTTTAATATTCTAAGTTATGAAACATATTTAAATTTACTCATTTTTAATCGAAATCTAAAACATCTTCACAACCCTAAAGATTAACTAAAGTAAATAAAATGTCGAAAAGGAATTTAATCTTAATCCAATCTCAAAGTCCATCATTTCTATATTATTATCTGATACTATCAAAAACTTTTCAATCGCGAATAATTATTTTTGAATCTCACGATTATGACTTTACCTTAGTATTGATATCTACATACTTTTAAAATTATATATTTTCGACATATAATGACGATCCAAAATTGAAGAATAATTATTTTTTTAATAAAATATAATTATAATCCAAAAAAGTGACGTTTCGATTTTAATTGTGTCTAACATCAAGGCATAACGGTATAATACTAACGATACACATTGTACTATGTTTGAAATTGGATCGCTCTCTTTTTTATAAAAAAAATATGTAATTTATTTAGGAAAATAAAAGCCGCTTTCGTATGGTTCACGAAATTGGGTATAAATAAAATATGTTTTAATTGTCGATGTATGGTTCATTGAGTTGATTTAATTAAAATATTTTTTTAAAGATATGCATGCCAACCGAACATAGACTTAGATTGTGAAATAAAGAGTTTAAAAGTGTTTAAAGAGAAATAAAGCAAAACGTTCAATTTAATGATTAAAGTAGACCTTCAAAGCAAATAAAGGAAAGGTAAGCATCTGGCACTCACCATTAAAGTAGAGACCAGACACCAACATGCGAAAATGGCGGGCGATTGCAGAGATTTGAATTTGGTTTTCTCGGAAGGTTTTGGCGTCCATGATAGACGAGACTATGCTTGGCATCTACAGCGCCATCGACGACCCTAAAAGCTTCCCTTGCATCGGTCTGGGCGTAGGTCTATTCTGCGACCATTGAGAGCTATTGTTTCGCTTGGATGGACTGACTCTGTTTTGTTTTGCTGCTAATATCGTCTCCGATCGTCGACTGGGATACGGTGTAGTTTTGCTCCAGCGTTGACCTTGCTTATAATATTGCTTTGCCCCCCAGCCATCCCTTTGGGCTACCCTCACGCTTCCCCGTGTTGTCTTGGTTTTAGATCTGTCTTTTGCTCAGTTTTTTTTTCTGTTTCCTAGATCTTTGTTTTTCTACCTAGACCCT
>JASDQU011402671.1:6303-25723 GCA_032191745.1 Picea mariana | reverse complement strand
GCACTACTGGCCTCGATAGATGATCTCTGCTCCAACCATTTCCGGACTTCTAGAAGGCCTGTCGCACCTGTGTGTTTGAGCCCTGGTCCCACCTTTCCATCTTTTGTTGCACATCCGATCACTCAGTCTGTTTCTCCAGTCATTGTCGAGACTTCACAGACTAATATTGAAGGTGCTCGTCTTCCTGGTAATCAGAAGCATTGCTTTGAAGGGATCAAACAACTTGGAAGTGGACATGAGGGGAGGCGCCCACTGCTAGGCCCTACCTCTCAAAAACAAGGCATCCATAAACGTCTGCAAAGAGTTTGGAAGCCTAAACTAAGACATCCCAAGCTCATTCTTGGCATGGATGTAGGACTTTTAGAAGCCTGCAACCTAGCCCTGTGTGCCTTAGTTGGGAGGCTAGCTTACAAGGAGAAATGTAAGCAGAACGTTGATGTTTGGATTACAAACCACTGGAAACCGATCCTTGGATACCTTTCTAAGATTCACTTGCTTCAACAAGGCTGGCTTGGTTTTATCTTCAGAAAACCAGAGGACACGGCCCTTATTCTGGATAGATTCTGGCCCTTCGATGGGGGAAGCCTTATGCTCAAAAGATGGAGACTTGGATTCAATCCTTCCACTGAGTTCTTCAGTCATCGGCATGTCTGGGTCCTTCTACCAGGTCTCCCTCTTCAACTCTGGAACCAGCAAGCGCTCGAACTAATTGGGGCCTCCTTAGGCCGTTTTCTAAGGGTGGATTTAAACTCTCTAGCTGCATTAGACAGAAGAATGGCGAGGATTTGCGTGGAACTCGACATCCAGGCTGGACTTCCAGAAATTCTAGAGATCGATTGGCGCAGTCAACTGATAGCTCAGCGTCTGGATTACCTAGGCATCCCGTTCCGATGCTCACTCTGCCGCAGAACCGGACATTTGAGAAGAGACTGCCATAAGTTCCCCCCACCTGACTTCGTTTTGGATCCAGCGGAGGAGTCATCATTTGATGGTTACATCTCTTCACCCAACCAGTTCGCGGAGGAGGCACCTTTCCCCCGGAGGGACTTCAATCCATCTGATGAATCTTTAGCAGGTAAGATCCATAAACTTTGTCCCTCACTTTTCAATACCCTCTCATCCTGGGACAGACTTTTCATCAATGAGCAGGCCGACAAAATCTTGTCTTCTGAACCCACAACCTCTCTTCCTGTGAACCCTGACCTACCACCTTTTTTTCCCCCTCCCCTGCCATTACCAACCAAGCCTGTTCCAACAGTCAGCTCCACCATCTCTCATCCATCACCTACACCTCAACTGCTAACACCACCTGATCCATCTGCAGGGGCTTCGGGTTTTCATCCTTCAGCAGTTGTAGATGAAACACCAGATCCTTTCACTTTACCTGGTTACTCTGAGCCGACCCAATCGGAACTCCAACTAGAAACCATGTTTCCGGATGCTACCCCTGCGCCCCTTCTTCCATTCGATTCGATACCTATCCATACCTACCATGGGAACTCTCTTATTCAACCTACCCTTCCTCCATCTGACCTTCCATCCGCTTCAAACATTTTTCCATCACCAAGATCGGATCCCACTTGTTAAAGAGGTATTGGGCTTGAACTTTCACCTTTGAAAACCCGCAGTGCGCGAAAAAAGACTCTGACTGGATCATCGGCATCGGGCACTTCAGCTACTGTTACAAATCAAGGGGCGCTTAGAGGATTAAAAGCCCTAGCTAGAGGTAAATCATGATTCTTCTATCCCTCAACATAAGAGGGGTTGGAGGACCCCTGAAACTCGCCTCCATGCGAAGACTCCTGGAGAAGACTCATCCGTCAATTATCTTTCTTCAAGAAACACTTGTGGATGCTTCCGCAGCTAGGGAGTTCATGCATCTGCTCCGGCCGAACTGGATGACTTGTGCTGCAAGTTCGGTGGGCACCTCGGGCGGCCTTCTTGCCTCGTGGGACCCCTCTCTCTTTGATTTTTTGCCGATGCTCAGTCCTGGGGGGATTCTACTTTCAGGGACCTATTTTGAACTTAATTCTACTATCAATCTGCTCAATGTCTACGGCCCTTGTGTTGACCGCAAGGTTTTCTGGGAGCGACTGGATGATCTTGGGCTTTGGCGGCAAAAAATCTCATCTTAGCTGGAGATCTCAACTTAATCACCAGTCCTAAGGAAATGTGGGGTGAAACAGCGTTGATCGACCCACTCCTGAGATTTTTTAATCACATTTTTTACAAAAACTCCTTGGTCGACCTGAAACCTGCTGAGCTTTTACCCACTTGGAGGAATGGGAGACAAGGTCTAGCTAGCATCACTAAGCGACTCGATCGTTTTTTAATTGCAGAGGATTTGCTCTCTCCATCCTGCAGCGCCCGCGCGTGGGTAAACCTCCCTTTCCTATCGAACCATGCATCCATTTGCTTGTAGATAGGTGTGGGACACTTCGGTGTTGGACAGCCTTTTAAGTTCAATCCGCAATGGCTGAAGGAGGACTCTTTCAACAGCCTGGTCAGATCGACTTGGGCGGACACTTCCCGTTCATTGCCTGGAGATCCCCAAGGTAATCTGATAAGTAAACTTTCCAGATTAAAATTTCTAACATTACTTTGGTTAAAAGGTAAAAAACAAGTGGAACAAGCTGCCATTAACAAGATTGAACAGGAGCTGGAAGACCTTCTCCGAGTACAGATCCAGGACATGGCTAGCACTGACATAGACTTTAAAATTCACGATCTGGAGAAAGCTCGTAATACTTTTCTTCGTGAAGATGAGGAGAGATGGCGTTTGAAGAGCAGAATGCTCTGGCTGGCTGGAGGGGACAAAAATACTCGCTTCTTTCACTGGATTGCCAGCGCTCGTCGTTCAAAAAAACAGCTTTGGGATATATAAGAGGAGGATGGTACACTACTTCATTCACAGGAAGATATCAAAGCTGTCGCTACCAACCATTTTAAAGCTTTTTTTCAGGACGCCTCTGCTCCTAGCTTAGCAGCTTAGGTAGAGTTAACAAGCCGCTTCCCAAAGATGGTGACTGCCGAGGAGGCTTTAGCCTTAGAACCCCCCTGTACAAAGGAGGAATTGTTAACGATTCTCAATGGTTTCAAAAAAGAAAAGAGCCCTGGACCCAACGGGTGGTCGGTTGAATTATATCTCCATTTCTTTGATATTATGTGTCGGGATCTTCTGGACGTCGTGGAGGATGCTAGAACAAGAAGAATGGTAAACTCTCAGCTAAACAATACCTTTATTGTCTTGATTCCTAAATCAAATCTTCCCAGGCAGTTTAAAGACTTTCGTCCCATTTCACTCTGCAACCTCTATTACAAACTAATCTCTAAGATCATCGCCAGAAGAATCCGTCCCTTTCTTTCCAGGGCACTTTCCGATGAACAACTCGACTTCCTAAAAGGAAGACAAATTCTCGATGCAGTTGGATTCGCTCACGAATGCATCCACAGTATAAAGTCAAAAAAACAAGAAGCCATTCTTCTAAAGCTGGACCTCAAAAAGGCCTTCGATTGCGTCAACTGGAACTTTCTGCATCTTATTCTTCTACAGTGTGGTTTCGGGTTAGTTATAACAAATTGGATTTTAGGTTGCATATCCTCGGCCACTCTTGCTATTCTGATCAATGGGGAAGCTACCAAAGCTTTTTGATGTGAGAGAGGGCTCCGACAGGGATGCCCTCCCTCACCACTTCTTTTTATTTTGATCCTTGAAGGGCTCAGCATCCTTCTCAAAAACAGTCAAGCGGTTGGCCATCTATCTGGGATAAAAATCTCGGGGCTGACACATATACTGCATATCCTCTTTGTTGATGATGTGTTGATCTTGACTTCGGCCAGTCTTGTTGAATGGACCATCATACACTCTATCATTAACACCTTTTGCTCAGCCTCTGGTTTGGAGACCAATTACCACAAATCGGTCTTCCTAGTATCGAATGCACAGGAGTCTTTACAATCAGATTTAAAAGAGTTGTTCGGTTTTTCTTCAATTGATCTAAAGGAGGGGTTTTCTTACCTTGGCTTTTTTATTAAATCTTCCAGATATTCTTATAAATATTGGCTCTGGATTATTGACAAATTTGAAAGAAGAATTCATCATTGGTGTAACAAAATGCTCTCCTTGGGAGGAAGAGATGTTCTCATAAAAGCGTCTTGGAAAGCCTTCCGGTTTTTTGGATGGCGTTAGCTCACATCCCAACTACTGTTCTGAGGACCCTTCGTCAACTGATCTTTTCCTTCCTTTGGACCGACAGTAAGAAGAATTCAGGTTATCACCTCTGCAGATGGGATGTTATTTCAAAGCCTAAGCGGATGGGTGGTTGGGGTCTTAGAAATTTGCCTTTCTTCTATAGGGCGCTCTCGGCCAACACCTTCTGGAGAATTCTAATGAAACCCGGCCTCTGGAGTAAGGTGATCAAAGCCAAGTACTTCCCTCTTTTACCGGTTCATATCTGGATCAGATCTGCCTCGGAGCGACCCACCAACAGCTCTCAAACCTGGAAACATCTCTCAAAGTCCCTTCCGATCATCCTTCAATGGATTTCGTGGAACCATGGAAATGGTTATCTGATTGAAGTAGGCAGAGACAGTTTATTGGGATTGGGCAGACGTGCCATGCTTTCCCCCCCACTTCTGGCGCACCTTCATAGTAAGAGACTTTTTTTCTTACATCAATTCAGCTCACCGATCAGTGGGGGACATTTGGGCGAAACATGGCTCAGTGGCACGAAGCTCCAGTTGGAATCCGATCTAATTTGTGAATGGGACGGCTTCACTCAGATGTTAATGGACGCGGGCATCCGACTACAAGAGCGGTCGGATACCCTCATGTGGACAGGAGGGGACTGTTTTGGCACACTCACCACAAAAAATGTTTATCAAGCCTTAACTGAAAAGTTCTGGTCTATTTCTAATGATCGCTGGCGCCAGAAGATTTGGAAGGGTGACTGTCCAATCAAGATGAAACTGTTCGCTTGGTTGCTGATCGAACACAAGCTTCTAGTTTGGTCGAACCTTCAAACCCGTGGATGGGAGGGGCCTAGCCGTTGCATCCTGTGTAAACTACATAGCGAGTCCATCTCCCACGTCTTCATCGAATGCTCATTCATACGATCGGTGTGGCAGCTCATAGCTCCAGCGCTTTTTCTCACCTCGACGTGGACAGGTTCCAACGTACCAAACTGCTTTCAAAACTGGATGGGTGATTTTAAAAACCTTGCTCTGTTGCCAATCTTTCTCTGCTGGCAGGTCTGGAAGGCCAAAAACGTTGCCCTGTTCGATGAGAAGTCTCCTTCGATTCACAGAGTGGTTAAATTAATTCTTGCCGAGACGGCTTTGCTTAGAAAACAGTCACCGGCTCCACCCCCCAACAGGCATATTTTTAAAGTTCCTCGCGACAGGGTTGTTGCCTGGTTCGACGGAGCGACTCAACAAGGTGGCTCACTTTGTGGGGCGGGAGGGAAAATCGTTCTAAACTCTCTTTCGTGCTTCCGCTGGACTCTAAACTGTGGGCATGGATCCAACATGAAGGCAAAACTTTTGGGAGCGTGGGCGTCTCTCATTTTGGCAAGTCGCATGCATATCAATGAGCTTTTACTCCTTGGTGATTCCAAAATTATTATTGATTGGCTGAGCGGGCGTGCAGACTTCCATGTGGCGGCCCTTGAAAGCTGGAAGGAGAGAACCCAAGAAGCCACCCACCTGATTAGAAAGCTCTCTTTCTCTCACATCTATAGAGAGGAAAACAGCGAGGCGGATACCCTTTCTAAAAAAGCTTTGTACTTGCCTTCGGGACGCATTTGTTATTCAAGGTGGGAGGAAGGAAATGAAGGACCTGCCATCATGATCAATCTTTGATTCTGCCACCTTTTGTTTTCATTATTGCTGCTTTCCCATGGATCCGGAAGACGATCTCAGTATTGTCAAGGAACAGTTTTGTTAGTATGGACTGCATGTTCCACTTGCATAGTTCCCTCTTTTATTTGTTTTCGCAAAGATAGATTTGTATATTTTTATATCCTTTTGAATATAAAGCGTATTTTTCTCGTGGAAAAAAAAGGAAAGGTAAGCATCGATAATAATAGGAATACATAGTTGGTACAATAAATGTTACTAAACTCCTTAAATAGGAATACATAGTTGGTGCAATAAATGTTACGCGAATAAATAGGATTCCATAGTTATTGCAATTAATGTTACACAACATCATTAGAAAAGACATAACGATCTATTAAAATAAAAGTCATTTTTAAGAAAATATATTTTAGAATTGTTATACAATAAATTCGAATTTTATGAACGCTCAAACCTTTTTTTTCCAGGAAAAAATTAACGCAAATTTATATTAAGTATAAATTTTTTTACATCAACACAGAGACATGAAAACAGTGCCCACAACAGTCCAATATAATTGGTGACGGGAGGAAGCATCAGAAAACTGAAATACTAGTAATAGGCGGAAGGGATAGAGCACTGTGCCAGTTGAATTAACTGAAGGAAGCTGAAGTGGTAATCTACCAGGAAAAAAAGCTCATTTCTGGATGAAAACGCAATCTGAGGCTGCACTCGGTGTCATTTATCCTTCACCATCCCTTGGCAATTCAAAGATATTAATGCAAGAGGGCTGACTCTCCAGACCACTGTCCGAGTGGTAAACCAATAGTCTTCCTTCGATTTCTGTTAGAGCTCTTTTAGAAAGGGCATCGGCTTCTTTATTATGCACTCTATAAATGTGGTGGACGCTGAGATCTTTGAATTTTTTTTCCAATTCCAATGTTTTTTGTTTCCAGCCTTCGATATTTACAGTGTTGAGGTTACACTTGTGGTTTATCCAATCAATGATGACCCGCGAATCACCAAGGATTTGGAGTTGATTAATTGACTAGTAGGTTGCCAGAGTGAGGGTTGCCCACAAACCCAGCAGCTCCGCTTTAGTATTTGATCCCGCTCCGCAGTTGATGAACCACTTGGTAACTCTCGAAGGATGAGATCTGAAAATGCCTCCGGCCCCACAGCAAAGACCATTGGAGTGGGCAGCTCCATCAAAACAAGCTAAGGTGAAACCCTGCTTCTGAGTAAACTCACAGAGTTGTAATGGCAGCGTCTTAACAGTGGACGGCTTCTAGGAGAAAGACGACAAGATTCTATGCGTTACTGAGAGAAAGGAGGGAGCGCGGTCTTCAAATATTGCCTTATTTCTTTCAATCCAGAGCTGCCAGCAAGCATGTGCAGCCAAACTGACAGGGGCAGACTTCTCCTTTGACCACAGCAAAAAACAATCTAGGACTGAGGCAGCCTCCCAATGAATGTTGAGAGAAAAATGGGTGAGTAGACGCTGCCAGACAGCCCTCGAAAATTGGCAGTGAATGAGGATATGGTGAATATCTTCTGCAGATTGATTGCATAACTTGCAGATTCCTGGGCCTTCCCAGCCTCTCTTCCGCAACATATCCCAGGTAAGTGTCTTTTCTTTTGCAGAGAGCCAAATAAAGATTTTTATCTTGAGAGGAATTCGCCATTTCCACAACCGTTGGAACCACCGCAGGTCAGCATGGTAATTCAACTGCTGAAGTAGCGCTGTGTAGATATTCTTAACAGTAGTGGCTCCCGAAGCATCTCCCCCCGCCCAAATGATTGTATCAGAACTATTGGAAAGTGAAATTCCTGCGCTCCGAAGTGCTTGAGTGAAGTCATCCCAGTCTGAAGCATCGTCACCACCAAGATTAAGCTGACCACTATTGTACCATATATCCGGCAGAGGGGTGACAATGGACGCCACAAGTGCTTGAGCTAAACACACAATATTACAGGATTCTAGATGAGATCTAAGTGAGGAAGGGAGAATCGATCGGTTCTCCAATCCAAGAATCTTGTCTCTTCCAAGAGAGATGTCAGTACCCGAGTCGGGCCTCCATCTAAGCCAGTGCAAGATAACTTTTGAAGAAAAGATTAGACCCTTCCAAAATGGGGACGCCCTATGCTGCAAATGCGAAGGTTTTCTAATCCAATCTAATAGAGGCATATTTCCCAGGTATTTATCAATAATGACACGGTGCCAGAGGTTGTTATGAGTTAGCGCCCGCCAGAAAGAGGTCGCTAGGAGAGCTATCTTAAAAATAGCTAAGTTTTTGAGTCCCCATCCCCCTGCTTGAATGGGTTTAGAAATGGTATCCTAGTTGCATAGGTGGAAACGTTGAGTGCCATTCTGTCCATTCCAGAGAAAATTGAAGGACAGCCTACGCAGAAGATTCAGAATCGAAGAGGGAATTTTCTCCAATGACATCCAGAAGACAGAAATACTTTGTAGCACTGAATTGACAAGGATAAAATGCCCACCTATGGATAGCCACTTGTTGCACCAAAAGCTTATTTTCCTTTCAAACTTTGCCACCAGCCAGCGCCAATCTTCAGAATTTTTTGCTCCTGGATTTAAAACATAACCCAGGTACTTGAATCCTTGACTTAATTCAATGAAAGTGAAGGGTAGAGACTCTTTTAAGGAGCAGAGTTATATTTCTGTTAACCCCCAAAAATGTGTTGTAGATTTTGCATAATTGATGCGGAGGCCCGAAGCAATGCAAAAAATCTGAAGCAGCTCCAGGATCACTATCCATTCTGAAGGAGTGTCCTTTGACATCAAGAGGACATCGTCAACAAACATTAGATGTACCAAATTTGTAAATTTTGAAACCTTTATACCTGAGATTTGATGATCGGAGACGTTTTTTGTTAGCAGCGGACTGAGGCCTTCCATAATCATGATGAAAAGATACGGTGAGAGTGGGCAGCCCTGACGGAGGCCCCTCTCGCTTTTGAAAAACTTGGTCGCCTCTCCATTAATTAGAACGACAAAAGTTGCACTAGTAACACAGGCCATAATCCAATCAGTTATCTTTATACCAACACCAGCTGAGAGTAAAATCAACCTTAGGAAGCCCAAGTCGATGTTGTTAAAGGCTTTTTTTAGGTCAATCTTCAGTACCAGGGCCTTTGTGTTTTTCTTTTTAATGCTATGGAGACCTTCATGAGCCGCTCCTATAGCATCCTGGATTCTTCTGCCTTTGAGAAATCCCATCTGTTCGGCAGAAAGACATCTTTCTAAAATTGGCTTGATTCTGTTCGAGAGGACTTTTGAAATAATTTTGTAGATAAGATTGCAAAGTGAGATAGGACGGTAGTCGTTGAAGGAAACAGAGTTATTTTCCTTGGGGATTAATGCTAGAAATGTAGAATTTATGCTACCAATGACTTTGTCATTTAATCGCGAATTCTCCACCATTTGCAGAAGGTCATCTCCTACTAGGTCAAAGAAATGGATGAAGAACTCAGACGTCCATCCGTCAGGCCCGGGACTTCTCTCTTTTTTGAAATGGTTCTGCTCCTCGGCTCCAACAGTGTGACTGGTCTGAATAGGTCATCTGCTTCCTCCTCGGTAACCTTGGTTGGTTAAAGGTTTGCAATGAAGGAGCTTTCAGATAAGTTTGGGCTGTCACAGGCCTTGTAGAAATGGGTAAAATGTGAATGAGCCTCCTCTTTTATAGCTTTCTGCCCACAGTGCGTGCCACCAAACTCACTAGAAATGGACCAAATAAATTTTTTATTCCTGTTGTAATTGGCTACCTTGTGAAAAAATTTAGTGTTGGCATCCCCACTTCTTAGCCAGGTGGCTCTGCTCCGCAGCCTCCAGCTATTTTCCTCCTCACCAAGAATGATATTCCCGCTAAGTTCCAGCGCTGTTAAAAGCTCACTGTCCTCCGTAGATAAGGCGTCTCTGCTAGATTTCTTTATGAGTTGAGATATCGCAATCTCCATTTTAATTAAATTGTGATTGTCTTTTTCTTTTTTTGCTTTGTACCAAGCTTTTGTGTGAGCTTTGATGACCTTTAATTTCCACACCATACACTGCTGGGGATTGACTTCCTACAAAAAACAAGGATTCTTCCAAACATTATGAGCTATAAGAGAGAAATCCGGATCCGCCAGCCAATGATGGTTGAATTTGAACGGGTATGCTTTGTGCACCGTTGTGTCTTGTAGTTGCAAAAAGACGGGAGCATGGTCAGATACAAAGGATAGTTCCACCCACGATTTTGACAGTCTTTCCTGGGTCAATAACTGATCTGATACTAAGAATCTATCCAGGCGTCTGGCAATCGCGTCTGAACCTGAGCGGCCATTTCTCCAAGTGGGGATCAAACAGGTCGACAATACATCTATAAGGTTGTTTGATGCAAATAGATCTCTGTAAAATGCATTGTTCAGCCCTGAGGGAGACGCCCCCCCCCCNCATCCTCCGAGAGAAGTATGTTCAAATCGCCCCCTAGAATGAGGTTAGGAGTGGAGAGCAGACCGCTGTCAGCAATAGTCGACTAGAACTGCTTTTTGTCAGCGCAGGGCCCATACACATTGAGAAAAGCCACCTCCTGGTTGATTTCCAGATGACGGCCAACCAACAAAATTCCTCCAGCCGTCAGGAATGGTGACAGGTCAAAAACAAAGGGGTCCCAAGCGACCAAGAGACCACCAGAATTACCAATAGAATTAACAGCTGAGGAGAACTAGGAAGGGTGAAATCGATGAATAAAGTCTCTCACCTTTTTCTCTTTCGAGAGGGTCTCTTGAAGAAAAATTAATTCCGGAGAAGTACCTGCAAGCAGTCTTCCAAAAGAGGCAGCTTTGAGGGTGCCTCTGATCCCTCGAATATTCAGAGAGAGCACCAACATCACTTGGATCAGGCTAAGGCCTTCAACGCTCTAAGGGCCTTCCCATCCATGGAAGGGATGTCAGTAACTTTTGGTTGGTTGCTAGTGGTTTCCTTTTTCTTTCTGGAGCTTCTCGTCTGTAGTGGGGAGAGTTCGGTACCCAAACCTCTAGCCCAAGCAAAACCTTTCCTATCATTGACTGATGGAAGGGTGTTGGAAGTACCAGCCTTCATGGAGGAATCAATAAGTTCTTTGCCACGAAAGATTGTAAGCTGGGAGGAGCTACTGGGGATGAGAGGTAGGGAGGAGGAAGTGTTTGGTAAGTCAGAAAGGAAAGAATCTTCCTCCTCAGCTTCCCTATAACCTGGTAAAACCTGAAAAGAAGCTTCTGAATCCAGAGAGGTGGAAGAGTGGTTAGGTAGCCTAATCGGAGAGGTAGAAGGTGGTTGGTTCGAAGGGCAGGACCGATCCAAGGTAGGGGAAACTTCGACAATAATGGGGATGGAATCAGTGATCGGAGGGGAGGAAGAAGTGGTAGCTAAGGGATCAGTAAAGCATGGAACTGGAGAAGGAGTCTCGAAGTCCAGGGAGGGAATCTTTGCACCAGTGGAAGATGAAAGCTAGAGGGATTTGTTTAGTGCATCCCTCTCTGCGTCTGTAAGGGACAAGAAGAGATGGGGACAGTGTTGTTTGAGTTTATCTGAAAGGGAGAGGGTCTGGTTTATGGGACCTGGAGGAGAAGGAGGGGAGGAGACTTCCAAATAACTCAGAGAGGGGTCTTCATCCATGTAGTCGGGAGGGTTTAGAAGTAGGTCTTCAGTTTCCAAAGATTCATTTTGATCCTTACCTAGGCAGGAGCGACGGAGGTGTCCAGTTTTTCGGCAATGGTTGCAGCGGAAGGGGAGCCCTAGATAGTCCAGTGACTGGGCTATCTTTCTTCCTCTCCATTCTATTTCCAGGGTTTCTGGTAGACCCGCACAAATGTCCATAGCTACCATCACTCTGCTCATTTTTCTCACCGGACCTGAAAGTGACTGAGGATCAACAACAATGAAGGTGCCCAAAGAATCACCAATAGCTTTAAGAGCTCCTTCATTCCAGAGGAACAGTGGGAGACCCGGAAGAAGGACCCACAGGTGCCTATGTTGAAAATAATCTGTGTCGGGGTTGAAATCCATACTCCAGCACTTGAGCATGAGACTTGAACCCCCAGAAACCCAAATCTTACTTAAAAGAATGGAGACATCCTCAGGAGACTTGCTAATAAAGCCATACCAACCTTTTTTGAGGTAGATGACCTCAGGGGAGTAACCAAGAAGAGGAAGCCAGTGCAAGTTTATCCAGTCGATCATGTGGATATTGCTAGGTTGTTTATAGGAGAAACGCCCCACTAAGCCACAAAGCGACATTTGACAGAGATCTTCTAGACCCATTCCATCTCCCAGCACCAGTCTTCTTGCTCTTCTGTTGGATTTCCAGGCCTTTCGGCCGATATGGGCTGACTGTGTCGAGCTAAAGGGAGCGTTTTGTAATCCTTGAACAGGAGGTTGAATAGAACAGCCAGTCTGAGGAGGATGCCGAGACGTGTTACAGGGATTAACCGAGAAAGAAGGAGCATCCACTGGAGCTCTGTCTGTTGTCTGAAAATCCGAAAGATGTCCTTCTGGGGCCTCGACGGGAAGAGGAGATTTGAATAGCGAGGAAGGAACTTTGATTTGTTTGGACTTGTGAGCGTCAGCGTTATCAAACAGTCCCGCTTGTCTCCAGAACACCTCATCGGACGGTAGCATTAGGTTGTTTAAAAGAGAATCCATCCCGCAAAAGTGGCCGAGAAGAAGACAGTTCTGGTGGAAAACTCAGTGGGAGACAACGATCGTGACTGTCACCAATCCCTACGCAGTAGCCAAGGATTAGAAGGCAGGCCCGGATCCCAGGAAAGCCAGAACGCACAGTGTCCGAAACCAAAAAGCAGAGACTGGTCGGTGCTAGAGATCGAAAGAGACTTAGTCTATCAGCCAAAAGAATGAACGTTCGGTTGGTACTCGGTGGAAGATAGCATCCAAAGTCTTACGAACAAGACCGGGTCTGAGGGAGGACAGAAATGCGCAGTGACCAGGATCGAGAAACAGGAGCTTAAGCTATGGAGTACACGGGTTGAGGAAACAAATCGATGATGTCTGAGATAAATAACTTCTGGCTCCCGGAGTGTGTCCTGGTTCGTCTCCAATGCCATGAACCGGTGTTAGTCTCCCTCTTTTGGTTCCCTCCATTTGCAGGATTTCAAATTTCCATGCTCAAACCTATTTTGGCTTAGTCCCTTCTCTTTAAATTATAAATATAAATTTAATATATATTTTTTTTAATTTAAAAACATTTTTCTAGTGAAGTTGCATAAAATGTTAAAATTTTTGCTCGAAAGTATAAAGTGAGAGTTTGTGAGTTTTGAACTAAGTTTTAAAGTGTTTGTTAAAAAGCGTTCTACTTAAATTTATTAAAATTTTGGTTGAGAATTTAGTTAGGTTTAGTTTTAAAAATCTACAACTTTTATAAGAACATACTTTTGTAAGTTTTGAAAATCATTTGTGAAACTTTTTACAAATGGATTTATCTTTCAATTTAATTTGTAATGATATAAAAAAAATTCAATTTTCATTAAAAATGTTATTTTTAAATCATTTTGTTTTAAATTTTATCACTTAAAAATTTTATTATTTTCAAAATTACTTAAATGAAAATTAAATTTTATAAAAATTATAATATAAAAATAAAATAAAAATCACAATATACTTTTTCACCATTTTAATATTTTAAAATATATTTTTAGTTTTCTTAAATATTTTTAATTTTTTTAAATGATTATATGAAAAAAAAATTAATAAAAAAAAATAAAATATGTTTTCAAACCTTGTTTGTTTTTATTCTAAAATGAAATTATATATATATATATATATATATATATATATATATATATATATATATTGAAGTAACATAAAATTTTATAATTCTCTTTATGAAAAGAAGGAAAAATGTTATTTTACCTTAAAGGTTTACCATTTACAATAACATTTCTTAAGTTAAGTCATTGTATTTAAAAATATACTTCTCCAAAACTTTACAAATAATTTGTATTTATATAAATAATAAAAAATTAATATGTAAAGTTTTTAATTTGTTTATTTTTATTTATATAGATAATAAAAAAATAATGTGTAAAGTTTTTAATTTATTTATTTTTGAAGTTATAAATTTAGTGAGATCAAAATTTATGCAATAAAATTTTAATTTGATCTTAAATGAAAGGATGATTGGTGTCCATTGTCCCGTATTGGTGTGGATGTGACGTGTTTTGGAAAAATATTAAACTAACAAAACACAATGTAGTGGGAAAGGATTCAAACTAACATCCTAAATAATAAAAAAATTAGTATACATTGTTTCAGAATAGAAAATCTTTAAATTTATAGCTGTGTTTTTTAAATAAATTTAAAATTTAATTTTGATAATTGAGATGGAGAAGTGAGTTCGTAATATTGACTTTTTGGATTCTATGGTGGAAAGTTATATGATTTCTTTTTTGTTTTTAACGACAATGGATAATGTGGATTATATAAGAGAGGAGAATGGATAGTGTGGATTATATAAGAGAGGGTTGTAGTAGAGCTAAAACGAGTTAGAATTAATTAGAAGTTATAAAACAAGTGTTGTATGGCAGTGTAGTTCTTGTTAGGTTGGAATGGGAATAAATGCATTGCGATGACGGTATCGAGGGAGAAATAGAAGTCTGAAACAACAGAGATACGTGGAAAGCAGCTTGAAGTACAGGTGGTATCCATGCAGAGGATGATCCGTGCCAGTTTGTCGCATGCTAGCCATAAGACATTGCGTTGGTAGATGACCCCCAAAGAACCTCTCAAATTAGTTAATCACAATATTATATTAATATTTGGTTAATATGCGAATGAGACAGTTTTTTCCTGGGGTGTGTATAGTTCAAACATGAGACTTAAAAAATTTATGTCTCAATGACTTGAAATAAAGGTTCCTGGAAAAAAGGACCAGGAATCACACAAATTAAACATCCAAATATAATAAACACAATTTCCTGACATCCAACATATTTGAAAAAAAAAAAAATTAACATTCCGAAAGCAACCCACAAAAATTGCTCCCGAATTAGTTTTCTTTGAAATTTATCAAAAATTAATAATGTCTATTACATATTTCTGGAATTTGTTCACACTGTCGAAATTGTTCCCGAATTAGTTTTCTTTGAAATTTATCAAAAATTGATAATGTTTGTTACATATTTATGGAATTTGTTCCATATTTCTAGAAATTTAAATGCATTTGTCATAAAGACTGGGATTGGGGCTCTCGCAGACCATAAAAGAAATAAGTACAAGAAATAGGATTGTAGAAAGAAGAAGTGCGCGACAGTAAAGAGGGAGACCTTAAAAGAAGAAATTGGAAGTTATGAGTCTTTGGTTAGAGATTTATATTTAAAGAGGTAGAATAATTGGATTGATAAAGAAAGCAAGATGTGATAAGTATAGACTTACTATGAAGCTCATGCGTTTTTGTTGCTCTCATCGACGACCACTGGAATCATGCCAACCGGTTGTTGCCCTTCGTCGGTGAGCTTGTCCAATCTCCTTTGGAGCCATTATTCAATGTAGCTTCTCATGGGGGCCACGTTGATTTCATCCCGGATTTCTATGTCAAAAAGCTCATTTTCTAATTTCCTTAGATCCATAGAAATACTATGCAGAGCCTATTCAATTTCTTCATTGTGTGTTGAATAGTCCAGTAGCCAGTTCTTGACATCATCTTCACCATATTCAAGGATGTCGTAAAAAATTTCTAAAGACAACCCCTTTAAAATATCAAGTTGTTCATTGAAGGTTTGCTTGGTTAAGGAAAAGGATTTGAGAGTTAAGTTTGGGTCTTGAACCTCGTTGGTACTTTCGGCTAAGTCTATTTGGGTCAGGTTTCTGAATAATTCTGCTTTCTCTGATATGGCTTGTTCACATGATTCGACAATGAGCTGCAGGTTCTTAACTTTTTTCTTTCCAGCATGCTTTTAATTGTTTGATCTGCTTTGGAGAGGGGAGATCCTCTTGTTTTCTTTTCAGATCTGAGTTGTTAATGGCATGGTTGGAAAAAGGTATCACCGTCTGTTAATAGAAATGTTCTTCATTTTTTAAATTCGTCTGCAAATGTTCGTGAAAATCATTTTCCCTCGTTCGAAAGGAAGTTATATTTTGTGATGTTTCCCAGGCTTCAGTAATTAGCTGCATTATTTTTTTGATATTCTTTTCTACATAGCCTCTACAGGATGTGAGGAGGCTGGAGGATCCTTTTAACTTGGTTGCAGGGTCGTAGGCACGGTTTTTGCTAAAGGACTGGAAAACACTGGGGTAGGAATGAAAGCCTCCTCCAATTCCTTGATTCGATCGTTCAGTCTGGCATTCTCCGCTTCAATTCCTCCAATGGAATCATCGAGAGCATCAACGGTTACGCGATGAAATCGGGAGATTTGGGATGGCTACATTTTCCTAAAGTTAATCTCTGAACAAGATTTCCCTTTCTTATTTGCTACATCTCTCTTTTCAATAATTAATTTTTAGATTGGCTGTCAAAAACAACGCTCTGGAATACGAAGGATTCATCTTCGTAAAAAATGTCGGTCTCAGCTATTTCCATTGTGGGACTATGGTGCATCGCGTCCACGGGCAAATCAACTTTACGGAACACGACATCCACAGAAGTTTCAAGTTGCATGTCCTCACTTTCAATTTTGGGCTCTTCCACCTGACCTACAATGTTTTTTCTCTTCTTCGTCAGGGGAAGCTTGTGAGAATTGTCAATTTTTCCGCGAGGAGGGTTCTTATCTCCTCCTCCGTTTGAAGATTTCTGGGTTGCTTTCTTACTGGGTTGGGCCGTTGAAGTGATGCTCTGTGATGTCGTGCTCTTGGGAGTGTTGGTCGGGGACTGGACATTCTTCTCACCAGAGCTTTTTCCCTATTGTCTGTACAATTCAGTTGCGCTTTGCAATGTCTTTACGTCACAATCGTCAGAAGCAGGAGTGTTGTCGTCACTGTCTCTGTCTCCACTCAAGCATCTATGGATAAAATAGTTTCTAAATCCAACTGATAGTAAATGTTCTCGAAAAATCCCATTAGGGTCAAACCCTTTTAGTCGTTCAACATATTTTAGGTTCAAGTTCTTGAAATGGCCTGCGAATTCACCAATCTTGTTGATATTTCTGAACACGAAGTCCCCGACTTTCCAAGGCAGAGGAATGAACTATTTTTTTTTCTTGCCATGGAAAAAATGCAACCAGTAGTTGTATTGCATTGTTATTTTTGTAACAAACATCTTGTCTGTGATGTGACATGGAAGGAAAGCAGGATTTTCCTTGGAGCCAAAGATCATTATTACACTGTAATTTTCCTTTTGTTCAAGTGTCCCCTTCCTGTCCAAAAAATTGGTTGCTTGGCCAGAGATCTGAGGAGCATCCTTTACTAACAATAAATCTTTCAAAACCAAGACAAAGTCATTAAAAACCTCATAAAAACAATGGGAGGCCTTGTGCCTCCGCAAGGCTTGGTACCAGAATGTTACTAGGTCGAATTCATAGTTTACTTTCTTGGACAGAGACAGTTTTGGAAACCAAGACCTAGCATCCGGCCTGCCAAAATTGGAAACCAGAACCAGATCCAGGTCCATTAAGGAGAGTATCAAAATTGATCTAATTGTTGAAACTGAAGGGTTCAAAAAATGCGTATTTTTTACAAATATGGATCATAGGTTTGTACATTATACCAACGACCTTATCTAAGAAAAATAAAAACATAAACTTAAGGAAAATCATACTCCATGGGCATTGTTGCTCCCCCCATCCGAAGGAGGATGATGTCATGCTACAATGATGGTGAAAGGTTGGCCATAGGTTGGGCAACGACGATTGACAGGATCGTTGGAGAGAGTATCAAACAAGGCATCCAGTTGAGAGCTAAGAATTTCCTACATGAAAATTTGATCAAACAAGTCTCAGTGCATGTCGAAGATAAGTTGAGGTTGTTCCGCCAAGAATCCACCCAGGAGAGGAGTGTTAAAGTGTTGAAACTCTTCCTAGGAATTCCAGATGTCCTGGTTCGTTTCAGTTGGTGCCTCTACTACCATACCCACTCAAATCACCTCTTCAACAACAACACAATTCCAATATCCTTCCTACAACTAAACCCCAGAATTGCCTCTCACTGTGATGAGGTTGTCTGAGAAATCTCTGTAGAGGGAACTGCGTAGGGTACAATAATGATTTTGTTTGGATCAGAGGGGAATTCCTCCACAACAGGGACCGGACCCCATTCATATTCATCCGAAGACAAAGTGATGGGGGATAAAATCGCAGAGGGTGGGGCCAAAGGAGTAAAAAGAGAAGGCGACATCAAGTCAGTTAAGGAAGGGTGAATGTTGCAATTACAATTGGATAGGTAGATGTAGTAGGTTGGACCCCACTTGGGATTTCCTCGTTACCTTGGCATGGATGTGTGCAAGCATCCCAGGAACAGAAAATAGGGAGAGAGACAAACCAAGAGCGGATAATGTCTCTGTAAAAACAGAGAAGGAAAGACGAGCAATCAAATCCCAAAGGGGATAATTAAAGGGAACCACAGACTAAAACTTGGAAATAATACCAATTTGCATCATTAAGGAGGCCATAAAACTCGAGTTGACAACAATCTTATCCATGGTACCTACTCTGATGAAGATCCAAGCTAGCACGAACCAGACAATTAAACTCGAGCTTGCACTCCAAATCTTTGCGTTAATGTCTCTCATTGGAGAGAGATAAGGGAAGTGTAAGGTGGCAGTCCTCGTCTGATGACATAAATGCATGATGGACGTGTGGAACCCCATCCGTGGAAAGATGAATCTCATTAAGTTACATTAAAATAAAAATTTATAATCAGAGTGTGCAGGTTTTCACAGTTCCTCATAATGTTGTTTTAGACTTTTGGATGTAAACTGTGTATGGAGTTTATGAAACGTCCAACGTTTCAAGTGGACACTCCACCAATCATCAAGGACTATTGAAGCCAAAAGTATTTGGAAATATCATTGAGGAAAGGAGGTTAAAAAAGTATAAAAAAATTGAACGTTGGAAAAATATAGACCAGAAATAGTCGTTATGAAAAACTATTGAAAATTCAATTCAATATATATTATTATGATAAAAGTTAAATTAATGTAAAAAGGAGAAAATTAAATAAATAATAATTCAATAATAGATATTATTAAAAGGAAAAGATGATAACAAAAATCAAGAGAAGGAGAAGCGGAGGAAAGGAGGTTTTGAGGTTAAGAAAATTTTGAACATTGGGAGAATTTAAGAAAGGAGATTAAAACTTGATTAAAAATTGTAATTTTATTTATTAAATATATTAAAAATTCAATATTATTTAAAAGAGGGGGGACAAGGAAAATTATTTATTTTGGTAAAGGGGGATGAGTGGTAAAGAACTAATTTTAGGGTTACGATGGCGATAAATTATGAGATTAAGGGAGAAGAGTATTAACCAAAAGAATTTAGAATTGATATAAAAGAAAAGTTGAAGAAAATTTAATAATACAGGAAGAGAACGGACGATCAAAAATAATAATAATAATGATTAAAAATAAAGAAATATGAAAAGAGATGAAACCATTATTAG
>JASDQU011402670.1:22395-32822 GCA_032191745.1 Picea mariana | reverse complement strand
GTTATAGAACAGAAAAAGCAAGAATTAAGGGATTTCATGGCTAGAAGAATAATGCGCTTAATAGAATAACAGGAAGACAAGTTGAAGCAACTGAGGGCTAGATACCTAGTTGTCGAAGTTGAAAGAATGCAAGAAGACTTAAAGAACTTATCCATGCAAGAGAGTAGAGCACCTAATCTAGAAACAGTAAGAGAAGAAGTATTACCCCCGAACCCTGTGAAAGACCCTCAGTAGTGCAAAGTTACTATGCTAAGAGGAGATAAGAAAAAGAATGGAAAGAGGAATCCATAGATGCAAATCATAGGGAAGAAAGAAAGAAAGCTCAGTAAGAAGAAAGAAGAGCTATAAAAATTGTAGGAGGTTCCAGAGAGGACTTCACAGAAGAAAGGTTTGTAGAACTTGAACCTCACTAGAATAGCATAACAACGTAGATTGGCACTTCACCACGATGAAGAAATATGATCATTAGAGGCATCCCGACCATTAGAACGATGCTCCAGAACGACTAGAAATGCAGTTATTTCCAGAACGTTCGCCATTGGACCATTAGGACTGCGCCATAATGGTTGGAATTGCATTGATTGAGGCATTCCTACCCATTGGAGGAGTCTGTTATGATGTTATCTATTTAAATCATTGAATGTATTACCATGGACACTTTTTCCAATTATGATTATCCGAGCCCACATAGAACTAATCGCTTTCATATAGTGCTTATTGAGACCTCGCCATTCATTCTGATACCTTGATTGTTTATTCACCAACCCAAGATATCTTATCTCGAGCATGTATGTCGGGCGACCTTAGCGCAGTAGAGAAATCCATTGAAAATATCTTAATAGACCTCATGGATGAGAAGGTCCTGTCCATAGGAGTACATGCCTCATTGACGAGAGGAGTGAAAGCATCCCCATAGACTGCACATCGATCTGGGCCATCCTGAACTATGACAAAGAAGAGAAGCAAGCATCATGATGACTTGGAGAACGCGAAGCTCATCCCATCGGTCTTGCTTGACTATATCCCACCTATGGTTGGCGCAGTTAGTCGTGACAACATCTTGAGGGACTTCAAATATACATTGATCACTACGTACCTCCCAAAGGGGATACACACATTCAAACCATATTTAGGACAAATTATGACATTGAATATCAATGAATTCAACTTGGGAGAACACAAAAACTATGGCATGCTCGCACCACACAAGTATTTGACCAAGAAAATGGGGAAGAAGTCGAAGATAATCCCCCAGCCGTGGACCATGGACATCATGAGGTCCACGATCCTCAATTTGATGAAGATACCACACTTCGGCAGACATCAGGAGGTTAAAGCATGTGTTAAAATCCTCCTGTCATGCTACCATGGTGGTTACCTATGGTTGGATAGGCACATCACAGTAGATCCGACGCTAATCCACTGGATCACCAGATTAAGCATGCAAGGACTGGATCCTCGGGACTTTTACCCAGGTAAGGTTGTAGATCGCGCCCTGGCCCAGCGAATAAAAGACACCTATGGCGATGTGGAGAAAGGGAAGTAGGGATACAAGGTAGCCTCCATATAGAATGGTGCAGTGCGCCTAGCTTGTCAGTTGATCACTAGTAAGCTCATCAGGAAGAACAGACCAACGCAGGTCACAGGGTTTTTTGTCAACCTTGCAATAAATGCGTTGAAGGCATGTAGATGATATGGATGAGCTACCTCATCAACCAGTTGGAGAAATATTTTCGTGAAGTGCAAGACTAGGGCTATGAGTTTCACTTCAGCTGGTTGTTGACTCTGATTGTCTTCATTACTTGGGAAATTCCGGAAGGAGTGACCTTCCCTAACATTGAGTTGTCTGAACCATTGGCCACAAAGTTCACTACGGTATGGTATTCGAGCAACATGGCGAAGCAATGGCAGTCCAATGTAGTGTTCCACACCTACTACTTGCAGCTGAAGAGATCCATTGAATCCTTCCCTCGCATGATGTTAAATACACTACATCGATTCAGGCCATTCGTGAAGTTTCACGCAGATAGGCATTTCATATATATCACTGCGCGCAAGGATGAAACCAAGGAAGATATCTAGTCATATTACAAACTCACCTAGGAATATATGGAGAAAATAACCAAGGAATGGCCTACAGAATTTCTAGTACCAGCTGAACAGACAGAACTCTCCGACCCTGACCTCATCGGAAGTCCTGTAGTCACCCGAGAAGAATATGATGCACCCAGCAACAGCAGGAAGAAAAAGAAGGAAGAGGTATAGGAACTAAACAATGCATCAAAGGAGACTACACCAGATTCACCTGAAGGAGGATGAGGTGACAAAGTAGACAAAGAATAGGATGAAGGAGAAGAAGAAAAGCAGGAACAGGGTGAAGTAACACCGCCTAAAGATCCCCTTCCAAAGATTGAGACATCCAATAAAATAAAGGGTTCCCCCAAGAAACCTTCATCGTGGAAGAATTCAAGAGCCAATAGACCTCCATTATAGACTGTGCTCATGGTGGATGATATTGACCTCATCATCATCGTTGTATTAGATACCTCAGAGAACATTTTGCAGCGAAGCGAAGCCAAACAGGAGACAATGTTTGCAGCATCGAGGCAGAGCTCAAAGGGGCATAACAAGATCTTTATTCGAGTTGTGTAGTGTCTACTGCACCGTTATCAGCATGGGACATATAAGTAGGAGATGAGCCTGCCCAGCTACGCATATTAGCATATTCGACAGAGGCTCGCCTTCGTCGGGTCCAGTAGGAAAAGGTCCATGCCATCCAGAGTAAAGTCATGGAAGTGACCCAGAGGCTCCATCCAGTGTAGGATGAATCCTACACACCTTTTGAGGAGATTGAGGGACAAGGTGCACAGCTGGAACAAGTGGTCACCTCAGTGGAACAACGATTGGAAGGACCTGTCACCGAGAAGGTCATTCAAGAGTTCTTCGAGCAGGAGGCTCTGGCGAAGCAGTAGGTTGAAGCAGCTCGAGCCAATATTGAGGCCTTCGAAGAAGAGTTGCCCAAATCAGAGTGACTCGGGATGAGTCACAGGTGATTATTGGGGGCATGTTGGCCCTCGGCCAAGTTTTGGAGAACCTTGGTCGTGTTTGACCATTTTTGGGACTTCGATAGGCTGGTCGAAGACAGAGTGCTAGGAAAAGCGGATATTGCAAGATCCCACCCCACTTTTGTGGGATTTTTGGGTTTAGGGTTTATGTAACAGGTATGGGATGTCGGCCCATGGGTTTACCCATGCTTAGTCCCCTTTTGTAATGTATAAATAGATATCTAGGCGATGTAAGAAGTACTGGTCAGTTGTAGGATGGTGTGCTAAGTGCAAGTAATGTAAGTAGTTGGATTTATGTGATTGAGTTGGCTTTGTTTATATTGTGTGTTGAGAACTTACATAGCTAAGTTCAAGTGATTGTAAGAAGGCTCTGTGTTGTGCCAAGCTCAGGGAAGGAGGATCTGGTTAGGTGTGCGCAGATTTCCTGTCCTATGCAGAGTTGGGTTTGTGGCTCTGTGCATGTAAGAAGATTGAAATAATATAATAAAGAAGACAAACAGTTGGTGGACATAGCCCCACGCTGGGGGTGAACCACGTATATCATGTGTTGTGATTGCTATGTGTGATTGATGTGATTTATGCTTAGTGTTGTAATCTTTATGTATGTTAGATGCATATGATGTGGTAGCTTAGTGCTTAATATCATGAATGAATGATATATTTGATCTATTTCTCTATGCTAAGTGCTTGGATGTGTTAGATCTTCTTGAATACCGCGTTGTTCTGTAATTAGGGTTTTACCTGCAATGTGAATAAAGGGTTAAAGACTAATGAATGTTAACTACTAAGTGCTCTGTTAAGCATTGTGATAACATATATGTGTCCCAGCTAGGTTGTAGACACTTGAGTCCTACAACCCCCCTTGCCTCTACCTCGGGTGAGACTTCATATTCTTCACAAGTGTTTCTGAAAGGGCCGGTAGTTAGGGTTTTGTTGGTGCGTTGTTGAAGCATTGAACCCTGGGTCTGCCCCTATGCCAATAAGAAGTAACCAACATCTAGCTTACTCTTGTTTTCCTTTGGAACATGAACATAGGCCTCACAACCAAATACCTTGAGATGTGTGAGAGAAGGTTTCTTCTCAGTCCATACCTCTTGTGGAGTCTTTTCATCCAGCGTTGATGAGGGTGATATGTTGACTAGGTAACATGCAACACCCATTGCCTCTACCCATAATTATTGACCTAACCTGACACCACTGAGCATGCACCTTGCTTTTTTCCATGAGCATCATGTTCATCCTTTATGAAACTCCATTTTGTTGAGGTCTATATGGAGTAGTTTTCTGCCTTGATATACCACACTTCTTATAGAATTATTCAAATTCATTCCCGTAGAACTCTCTGCCTTTATCTATCCTTAGCACCTTAATTCTTTTCTTTGTTTTATTCTCAACAAGATCGTTAAAATCTTTAAACCTATCAAAGACTTCAGATTTATTCCTAATGAAATATATCCAAGTATTCCTTGAGAAGTCATCTATAAATGAGACAAATTACACATATTTTCCCAATGATGGAACCGAAATAGGAAACACATCACTGTGAACTAGATGTAAAATTCCTTCTTCTATCATTGCACCAGAGGGGAATCTTACTCGATTATAATTACCATATACACAATGTTCACATAAATCAAAATCCAAAGAGAAGTTAGACATACCTTCAACCATACCTTTATCATGTTGTAGTCAAAGACCCTTCTCTCCGATATGCCCCAGTCTTTGATGCCACAACATAACCTTTTCTCAAGATACTGTAGGAGTTCTTTCTTCTTCAACTCCAATATCAAGAACAATGGAACTATTACACCCATCACTAATAGTATTTCCTTGCATATTATACATAGTTCCAAACCGAAATCCCTTCAACAACACCATTTCTCCTTGAACCATCCTGCAGGTTTCCTTTTCAAATATTTTTTTTACCCCTGCATCGTCCATTTTTCTTACATAAATCAAATTTCTGTCCAAACCTGGGATGTGAAAAATAGCAGGTAGCATTCTAATCCTTCTATCTATGAGCCTCAACTTGAATTTTCCTAATTCTATGATTCTGGTTGTCGATTCATCACCTAGAAAAACATTACCTCCATCATACCTTTCATATTCACATAACCACTCCCTGTGGGGATTCATATGAAAGGATTAACTTGAGTCAACCAACCATGCCTCATGATCTACATGTGTGCTTGAAGAAGCCAAGTACACGTCCCCTCCTTCTTCCTTGGAGTTATTTTCTTCTATAGAAGGAGCTTCTTCAGATCCCTTATTTTTCTCAATTTTGGATCTACACTTCTTCTTGTAGTGCCCTTCTTTTCCACATCTCCAGTATACCTTTGAAAACTTTCCAAGAGATTTAAATCTACCCTTAGAATTAGATCTCCCACTTGAGGACTTAGATATATTTATTTATTGGGAGCATCCTCTTGCAAATAATGCATCTTTGCTCTGTCCTTCCATGTTCTTTCATCTCATCTCTTCCAACAACAAGGATGAGACCACTTCATCAAACTTCAAGGAAGTTGTATTACTATGTATGGCCACAACCAGACTATCCCATGATTCTGGTAAAGAGAACAGTAAACTGATACACTTATATTCATCTGAAATATTAATCTCAACAAATACTAACTAACTTACCATATTATTGAAGGCGTTCAAATGCTCTACCACCGAGTCTCCATCTCTCATCCTCTGGTTATACAACTTCTTTCTTAGGAAAAGTTTACTTATTAGGAAATTAGACTAATACAACTTCCCCAACTTATCCCATAAATATTTGGTTGTAGCTTCCTATGACACATTCAGTAATAATGAATATGAGAGACATAATCAGATTGTGCTCTTCAACTTCCGATACAAATTTTTCCAGTCATCTACTGAAGTTCATATAGGTGCAGTACCTGGATCTACCATGATCCACTGATCTCTACCCACCAACAGATCATCCATATTGAGCTTCCACAGCTCAAAAATTTTCCCATTAAACTTCTCGATCTCCATTTTCAAATTGGTCGCCATTTATTTTCACCTAAAAAAATCAATACCACAGATCTCCCACTGTAACAAGGTTTATCACAGTCCCAAGAAAAACCCTTGACCACAAAGGAATCCCCCTGAAGCTAACAAAGCTATGATACCAAATGTAGATTTTAACCTTGTACAATATTTTACTGCAAACAGATTTTCAATAAAAGAATAGAAAAGATACAATGGAAAATAATCACATTACACAGATTTTTCCCCTGGAAAACCAAACCGGGAAAACCAACATATTCTATATTCATTCATAGTGATCATACATTGTTTACAATAAAATATATATATAGGATCCAACGACATCCAAAACCCTAACCCAATGACCTAGATTAGTCAATGACCCTAATTCATTAACCGGAAATAGAAAACCATTGGAAAAAACCATGTGCCGAAAAAATTCCCAACAATGGACACAAAAATCGAGGCGACACAAAAAACAAGGCAAAAATGTGACATGTTTCCCGAGGCAAAAAAAAATTCTCGGGGGCCCTGACCTCGAACCCCTGTGCACCCAACGCAACGTAGAAGACACTATGGCTAGTAATACAAAGAATATAAGACATACCCAACACTCGTCAGGTTGAAGGTTTTAAATGAGGAACCGTTGATAAGAATATAAAAGAAAGCAGAGGAGACCAGCCCAAGAATCTAGCAGACCCGATCTTCTGTATAGTTGAAAGCATCAAGCATTTTCCTCAAGAAGTGCCAACTTATTCGATCATAAGAATTAGACATATCTAATTTAATAGCATGCCTATTTTTTTTTAATGCTTCATTGGGTGGACTGTTTCATGTGCAATGAAAATCCCATCCAGGATTTTTCTCCCTTCCACAAATCCTCCCTGCTCCTTGGAGATGATATTTTTTCACATGGTTTTAAGTCTATTCCACCAGCTTGGAGAAAATTTTGTAAATAAAATTACAGAGCGCAATTGGTTTGAAATTTTATACTATTTTTGCCTCTATTTCCTTTGGGATTAATGCTAAAAAGGTGGCATTGAAATCTTTGATCATGGAGCATGACGTTTGTGATTCTTCCACAACCTCCCAGATGTATTTTCTGATGATTTTTGAAAATTTCTGAAAGAAATTAGAAGTGAAGCCATTGGGGCCCGGGGACTTCCCTATTTCCCTGTCCATGACTGGTCTTTCTACTTCCTTCATGGAGTCCAGACCCATTAAAAATTGTTTTTTGTTAGGGGTGATAAGTTTATGGATGTTCCTGGAGATCTATTGGATCGCCTTCTTCCTTTCCTGATTTGGTTATGTGAGGAGTGTTTTGAAATGGTTGACCAATTCCTTTTCTATGTCTACCGGGGAGTCGGTTCTTTCACCTAAGCTCTGGACAAGAGTCGAAATCCTATTCATATTTATTCTTTGGAGCAGGGAGTTGTGGAAGAATTTTGTATTTCGATCTCCTTCCCTCAACCATCGGATTCTAGAATTTTTTGTCTAGAGGACTTCTTCCTAAAGTTCCCACTTATTTAACTCCATTCTGATTTGATTTTCTCGATCATGTATCTCCTCTAAAAATATTCATGAGGATGTTAATCATTGAATTGTTGTCATTTCTGATTCTAACCAATTCTTGTCTTCAAATATATTCCCAAATACTTCCTTACTCCACTTCTTGAGTTTGATTTTGACATGATTAAACCTTTTTTGGAACTAGTACACTTTTTTTCCATGAAGGTTTAACTTCTCTCCTCACCGAGTTTCAATATTAGGCATAAAATCCTGGTGATCCATCCATAATTTTTCCATACAGAACGACTGAGGGTGGGATGCTAAGGTTTCCTCCCAAGTAAGATTGATCTGCTAGTGGTCTGAGCCAAAGAAAGGGAGAACTTCTGTAGTTATTGCTTGTTGAGCTCGAGAAAGGGATTATGAGGTCAGAAATTTGTCTAGTTGCATAGTTATGTTTCTTGTCAGTCTTCTCTTATTAGTACAATTAAAAGGTCCATTGATGGTGTGGATGTCTACTATCCTATTATTATTTATCCAGTATCAGAAAGGAGTCACTCTCTACCTCCAGGCATCTTACACCGCCATTTTTTTCTCAGAGGGTTGTGATCATGTTGAAGTCGCACCCTATGACCCAGTGTTGGACGCTCAAGGAATTCCCGAGGTGGTTCAATGCTTCTAGAAAATATCTCTTGAGAGTTGGGATATGAGGGCTATAGGCATTCAAGATGAAATCGTGGGACTGAGATCCTAAACCCTTGAAGCTCATAGTGAGGATTCTCGGGGAGAGGATGGACAGGTCCAATTTCCATTTCGTGGGGTCCCAGAGAATTTTCAGGCCTCTTAAGGCCCTGTCAAAATATACTAGTGCTACCTCGCTACCTTTCCATATATTTTTTGCGGTCTTTCCCGTTGAAGCTCTATCAAATTTTTTTCTTGAATCAAAACTATCATCCTTCTCCCGGGTTATCCTTTTTTCATCATTTTGTGTTTGGATGGGGCATTAAGGCCTCACATATTCCATGAGATTAGCTTCATGATCACTTTTGATGGGTTTTGAAGTAATTTTTTGGGAGTCCAACGAATTTTCCCATGCCCAAAAGGTGTGCACCTGTTTCTTCGATCACCTGGATATATGGTTTTTTGGCTCTTCTTTTTTCCTCATTAGATGATTTCTTGAGAATCTTTATAGGTTTGGTTTTGATTCCAAAAATACTCAAGGAGCTAGCTAGTATCCCCAGCCTAATTCCAGCCCCCTAGAGTCTTGAGTCATCTCCTACGAGCATGGAATTTGGGCTATGTGTTCAACTTTTATTTCTAGTTCTCCAAGATCTTGATTTCAAAGCTTTGGTTGTTTTTCAACTTATTCCATATTTATCTCATATCCTCCTTCTTCTTGGGTAATTTTGGTTTGATTTTCCTGGGTATACATATCCATCTCACACTTTTCTAGCTCTGGATGAGTTAACTTTTGATCTAGTTTTTCCTTTGTTTTGCGCCCTGAAACCTTTTGTGGATTTGAGGTTGTAGGGGAATTCTTTGGTATTTTTTGTTGTTTATTCGGTTCTTCTTTGGTGTGGTCATCATTCTCGGTGGATATCTCTGTCAGGGCTTGGAATTTATTTTTATTTGGACCTCCCTCTTTAACTGGTTGGGTTCTCAGTCTTCATGCTCCCCTGCGCTTCCCCTGGATTTTCATAAAACCTTCAACATCTGTATTCTCTAGTTGTTTAACCTCAGGTTTTTTATATTCATCGAGTAGTCACGATATAAATTTCCATGGGTGTGCAATTTCTTGCATCTGAAGGGGTTGTGTTCATAGTCCACCGTCTGGGTCCACTCATTGTCCTGATAGGATAATGTTATTACATCTAGGAGGGCTCCTTCTACATTCATATATATGTAGATCTGTGCATAAGAGGTGTATTTGGCCTCTTTTTTGGTCTTCGATATTTTGATAAAGGATCCGAGGGTATTCCCTATTCCTTCTAGATTTTCCATCTCCCATAATTCTTGTGGTAAAGAGTAAAGTCTAACCCAGATTGGGGTTTCCGTGAAGTCTTCCTTCTTTGGGTTGAACCTCTTTTTCCAGTATCGAAGGTGGAGACCCGCTGAGTTAAATAAATAAGGCCCTTTCCTCGAAGACCTTGTCTCTATCTGTCGGGTTGGAAAAGATAGTTGTAAATAAACCTTTAGATCCTAGCTTTAAATCCACTTATCCTTTTATCTTCCTTCTAGTACTCACCCACCCCATGAAGGCTTTCTCGGATGGCCATATGCCCATTCATTTTCCTATTAAAGTATGATATTTCATGTTTTGAATATAGTTTCTGATATTAGGTGAGGTCACTTTATGCCTGGGATTTTCTGAAGTACACGCGTGAAAACCATTCACCTTATTTCTATTAGATCCTGGGTTCTATAGCTCCACGGCCTATCCTTTCTTGTGCATCCCATGTCGGTATTTTCTGGTCGTTGTTGTGCTTTACCCAACACCACGTCCTTAAAAGTCAGCTGACCTTTCTAGCTTTTGTCTTGGGAATTCCTCGAGGACTCTGTCAACACCCACCTCCATTTTTGAGCCCCAAAATCCTATCAAACCTTGAACCCTACCCTACGTCGCTACTCGCTCTCTCCATCATTCAATATCCCAAAAAAACATCAACATGCATTGTTGTTAATATGATAGTTGCAATTAAATTAAATGAGGACAAATACCACATTATAATTAGAAATAATATTCAAGATATTTCTCATTTACTTTCCTTGATACATAGACTAATTTAGGTTATTTTCCATGACCAAAAAATAAAAATACCAAACTACATGTTAAAATCCCTTTTATTATTGCTAAAATTT
>JASDQU011402669.1:33620-57024 GCA_032191745.1 Picea mariana | reverse complement strand
TGTATACCTTGGAATGATCAGGTGAGGTGATAATGTGAGTCTAAATACTAGTGATGAAGGGTATAATAATGACAAAAGGTATAGGCAAAAAGGTGCATAGCGTGGTCCTAACAGTGAGCTTGTTTTGGTGTAGTGACACTAATTTTGTACCAAGGTGCTTCACTGGCCTACAGATTTTGTATACAATGTATTCTATGTGTATGTAAACATTTTGATGGCACTGTTGACTGACATTTATATATATAAATATATATATATATATATATATATATATATATATGGATATACATTTTGGGGTCTTTGTGATGTTCACATGTGTGTGAGAATTGTTTAATGTTATGTATGATGTCTAATCTATATGTTGTGACAAACTTTTGATGGTTTATGTGTGTGTAAAGGTGTCTTGATGTGATATATGCCAATCGAGTATAATGTTAGCTAGGTTATATGTAATTTGATTAAATTGTCTTGGAATATGTGTAAATGTAATGAAATCAAAATGTCGAGATAAAAGTCTAACTTGCAGGTATTTGTGAAAAAGGCAAGGATCGTGGACACGGTACACATTGTTGAGTTGGAGGATGACTAGTTGGGAGTCAAGTAAGATGCTAAGGTGATGAATATGATGATGGCTGGCATCGGCGAGGAGGCCAATGACGACAGTGTACTCAGCTTGGTTGTTGGTTAATGAACCCAAACATATGTCGCTAGAGTGGAGCAGTTCATGTGGGGGGGAATAAAGGGCCCAAGCTGCCAAAGTGAGATTTTTTGTCCACCAGCTGGCACCATCGACATAACCGATGTGGTGGGCCGATGGAGGAAGCATATGTCAATAACACAAATGATAGTTTAGACGTGAGGTATGGAAAAAAGATTAAAAACACTATAAAAGAAATAACCTAATGTAGAATGGCTACTCTTAAGCGTAAAATTTATTTAAGTATAACCCGTTGACGGGTTCTTTGAGAGAAAGGCCCTCGGGGGAAGCTAGGATGTATGTGCCTTTGGTGAGGCAATGTTGGATAATGTAATGGCCATGCCATAGTGACTCGAATTTTCCATAACCAAGGGTATCGTGAGTGATATCATAAGCAAGGATGAGGTCACCTTCGTGAAATGAGCGAAGGTTGACATGGCGATCAAAGGTGGCCTTTGACCATTTTTTGGCTGCCTCATTGTTCTGTAATGAAGATTGATGATCTTCGTCCAGGGACTCTAAGTTCGGCAAACGCTGCTCCATTGGAGCAATGTCGGGTAATAGCTCAATTGCGGTGCGTAAGGTGCAAATTTCGCACTCAATAGGAAGAGTGGCCTTGACCCCGTGGACAAGATGAAATGGTGTGAAACCAGTGGCCATTTTCACGGCCGTACAATAAGCCCATAGCGTGGAAAATAACATATGATGCCAATTGGTATTATGTTTGTTAATCATGCGATGTAACATGGTCTTGATGACCTTCTTAACTGCTTCAACCTATCCGTTGGATTGAGGGTAATATGGTGAGAAAAACTCGTGGGAGAGTCCTAACCGGGATGAGAGTTCGACGAAAATCTCATTCTCGAAATGTTTCCTGTGATCAGAGACTAGTTGGAGTGGTACTCCAAAGCGGGATATGATGTGATTAAAGAAAAAATGCACTATGGTGTCAGCGGTATTGTTGAAGGGAGGCATGGCTTTAGCCTGCTTTGTGAAGTAATCGACTATGACAACGATGTATTTGTGTCCATTGTTGTATGGGGGGTTACAAGTCATGAAGTTGATGCCCCATTTACAAAAGGGGCTTGCAGTAATGACTGGGTGGAGAAGATAAGGTGGTGCTCGTTCTTTGTTGGTGTAAAGCTGACATTTATCGCATCGCTTCATGGCATGAATGCAATCGTGAAACAATGTAGGCCAAAAGTAACATGCACGGATGATTTTCTGAGCAGTGGACATCCCCGAGAGATGGCCCCCGCACACACCGCTATGGCAATTGTTCAAGACTGTCAATATTCAAGCATCGATGGAGTATGGTGTTGACCCCTCGTCGATATAAGATATCTCTGATGAGAATATAGCGGGGGGGCTGGTGGCGAATATGGCGATGATCATCTCATGAGAGGTGGTTACCAAACTTTTGGGTTCGGAGGTAAACGAGGAGGTCGCCATACCAAGGTTCTTCCGAAGTGATGTAAAAGAGGTGTTCATCGAGGAAGTCGATATTGATGGGGGCACTGGTAGTATCGGAGGGGAAGGCTATGAAGAGTTCGACAAGGACGAGATCTTTCTTTCTCTTGGGTGTTGAAAATTTGAGATCATACTCCTGAAGGATAATGATCCATCAGGAAAAATTTTTATTAATTTGCCGACGACTAAGCAAGTATTGCATGGGGTTGGAATCCGCTATGACTTTGGTTGTGTGAAGTAGAATGTAATGGCACGGTTTTTGGACTTTGAGGACGACTGCAAGGGCTAGTTTCTCTTCATGATTATAGTTCAAGGGTGTCCCTAAAAGGTTTTTACTAATGTAGTAAATGACATGCTCATGATCATCATCGCCGATTTGAACAAGAACTCCTGCTAATGAGACAGTTGATGCTGATATGTAGAGGATATAGTCGTGATTATAGTCAGGTGAACTAATTAAAGGGGTGTTGGAGAGTGCCATTTTAAGATCATCGAACGCTTTTTGGTCATGTTCATCCCAATGGAATGGGATGTCGTGGTGTAGTAAGAAAAGGAAACCATGTTCTCAAGTGGCATAGTCTGAGACAAATCACCTTAAAAAGTTAGCGTTTCCTTGTAGGCTCTCTAGTGGAATTTTTGTGATGGCCTGGACTTTGAGGGGATCCATGGTAATACCGCTTTGGGAAATGATAAATCCTAGGAGGTGCCCGGCAATAACGCAGAACACACACTTGAGGGGGTTTAAGTGGATGTTGTATTGACGACACCGTTGGAAGATGATCCGTAAATCATCAAGATGTTGGGTGTATTTTTTGGATCGAGCTATGAGGTCGTTCAAGTATGCAAGGATGATATGAGCTAGATCATGAAAAATGTATGTCATAGCCCATTGGAAAGTTGTGCCAGTGTTTTTTAGGCCAAAAGGCATGACCCAATATGAAAAATTACCCCAAGGGATGGTGAATGCGGTTTTGTATTGATCTGCTCGGTGGATTTGTATTTGGTTATAGCCAGAGAAATCATCCATGAAGGATAAAGCCTCATGGCCTATGCAGTCGTCGATAATTTGATCAATGAAAGGCATTGGAATTTTTTCTTTGGGAGAGGCATGATTGAGATCATGAAAGTCCGTGCATACACGGATAGTGCCCTATTTTTTGTTAACAGGTACAGGGTTGGAAACCCATGAGGTATAGGCAATGGGGTAGATGAACCCAGCCACACGTAATTTTTCAATCTCGGCTTTGATAGCCATGGTTTTGGACTGGTGTAGCAATCATTGTTTTTGGCGAACCGGTGTGATATCAGGCCAAGTATCTATGCGATGTTCGACGATAGAGGGATCAAGGCCAGGAATCTTTGTGTATGACCAGGAAAAAATATCCCGGTATTCTTGGAAGAGGGCTTTATAGGTGGTGATTTCTTAAGGACTGCATGCAGTGCCAATGGTGATTTCCTCGACGACTCCATTTTTTATGAAAATATCGACTTTGATGTTGGCCATATTCCCTTCTTCAAAATCATCAGGGGCAGGGATGGGGTTGTTGAACCAGTCGATATGCCCTGATGGGATAAAATCCTTGGTTTCAACTGTGTATATGGGGTGTTGGTTAGGAGGCATGAAGGCTTCCTGTGGAAAGAAGAGCGCTTTGTGGTGTAGCACATCCCATGGGTAGTTAGGGGTGGTTAACTCCTCAAGTATGTCCTTGTCACAGTAGAATTGTTGGGAATACAAGGGATCGAAAAGAGTGATATCGGTGACTATCATCGTGTGGTTGTCCTTGAGTGAGGAAGAAGTAGGGAGAATGACACAATGAGATTGCGATGGTTCGCTCAACATAAACAAAATATTGATATACTGAGGATTATTAGTGGTAGTTGGGCATAAAATTTGCATGGGGAAATGAACGGGAGAATTGGGGGGATTTAGGGGTAAATCCTCGTATAAGTCATCCAAGAACCACGGAGGAATAGGGAATGCTTCTGATTCAAGAGAAATAATGTGAAGAATCTCTAGTGATGGGGTAATTTTAATCCTTGATTCTATAGGGGGTGCAGGGGTTTGAATTAGGGTCATTTGGTGTTGCCTATATTCAATGATCATAGGACATTGATATGTAAAATGATCTAAGGATTCACATAGAGAGCAAGGGCATCTCATGCATTCATTGACTCAAGTCGTGACATAATGGATGCAGTGATGTTTGGTGGGGATGATGTGGCTAGACTGGGTTTGTGCTGGAATCTTTGGCGTACTGCTACTAATGTTTGTCAGAATTGAGGTAGTGTTGGGCAATGGTGTGTATAATGGCCATATTCTGAACATATGGTGCAAGCGAATTTGGTTCGCAACCCTTTGCTACTTATGTTAGGGCAGGTAGCAGTAGTACTTGCTAAAGTGACGAACGGTGATGTTGTATGATTGAGTTGAATTAGGTTACGTAACTCGGGTAGAGATGGGAATTTGTTGGTTGGGTGTCCATCTTTCTCACATAGCGCACAAGGAGATTGGACGCATGGGGGAAGTGGAGTTGTGGGCTCCTTATTCTTTCGCTTGCCCCCAGCTATGGTGGGGAGGTTAGTGAGTGGGGGTGTAGAGGGTATGGTGGGAGTGAGTATGGGAATATGCATTGGGATTCCTTATGTTTTGGGGGGAAGAGATGGTTGAGGAACCATCTCTGGTGGATGTAAATACCAAACTGGGATTGCCAGCACCATATTAGGGAGAGTAAGCATTGTGGCTAATTGGAAAGCTTGTATGCCTAGTGGAGGGTAAAAGAAGGGGATTTGAGTAATGGCTTTGGGAACTGTCTCCCAAATTGGGATATGGCCTTGGGGTGAGGTGAAATCGTGAACTAGTGGAGTCGATGAGTTCACAGGAGGCTCGTGAGGGAGGGGCCCTGCGACTGGTGGGATGTCAAATATGAGAGAAGCCTCCCTGGGAGGAAGGGTATCATCAATGTCATCTCCTTTGAATGATACAACATGTACCTGATTGGAAGGCTGAAGGAGCGGTGGTGCACCATGGTAAGTTCCTAACAATGACGGGTCTTTGAAAATTTCGGGCCCCATTTTGATGAGTGTGTATGCTTCAGGATTAGTGTGGACGAGGGGGAGAATGTTATCAATGTTGGCAGAAGGGTTAGGCTCATAATGTGAAACTTGATCAATTGTAATGATCTTCTCGTTATGGGGGAACATCATGGTTCAAAAGACGAAAGAGGCAACTGCCTTCATAGAGTACATGTAGCTATGACCGAACAAGATATTTTAATAGAGTGGGGCGTCGATAAATTCAATGTTAATGAGAAAGGTCTTGCCCCCGAGTTCTACAGGTACATTTTGGAAGATCCCTTCAGGATAAGATAGTTGTATGTCGTAAGCTCTTAAGGTAATGGCAGATGGTATGAGTTCGGGGGAACCAAGTTTCTGCCATACAGATTTGGACATGATGCATGTGGATGCACCTTCATCGATGATGCACTGATGAACTGTAATGTTCTAAATTTTAACGGGGATTTGAAAAGAGATGAGAGCAGGGAGTCGAGGTTCTCTGCTGTCGAGATCAAATGTGATGAGTTGAGTATTTGCGGGGTCGACTGCCCCCGAAGCAGAAAGTAATGATTTCCGCTGAGTGGGACAAGTTTGAAGGACTTCTAATCTTAACATGACAATTGGGGACTATGCTAAGTCATCGACCAAATTGTAATTATGAGCCACCCTGGCCTACAGGTTGTGGACATTCCTGTGCAATGGGATGCGAGGGATGTGAACAGGTGTTTCCGTGTTAGGGCGAGGAATCACCAACGGGGATTTCATTGGTGCTGGGATTGTTTCTGGGGGAGTGGGAGGAGACTCAGTGGGTGCACAGTATTGATGACTACGTGTCTGTAGGAGGACTTCTTCCTCACTAGTGAGGAGGATAGTACAATTTGTGGGATTGTTTGGGTTGAGATATTGTCCCAACTGTGGTGGGGTAGACTGCATGTCCTGTTGGGTGTTCATCACACCCTGGTGCGGAATGGGGTTATGCAGCACGACTAGGGAGGTTTTTGCATGTATTGTTTTGGGGTCTGCTAAGGGGCAGGCGATGCTGGAGGATGTGGTCCATTTCCTAAGTCTTTCATCTGTTTAAAATCAATGATTTGGGGGAAATGATGAGTATAATGATCGAACTCACCGCAAAGGGCACAAGGGAAGTTGGTTTGAATATTATTGTTATTTTTCCCTTGATGCCTATTGTTGTTTCCCCCTTGAGAGTTTTGATTCCCTTGATTCTGGTTGCCCCCGGTAGTTTAGTTATGTTGGGGGTGATTTCCACCTTGGCCTGGGTTGTTATTGTTCCGGTTTTTTCCTTTCTTTTTAGCATTATTCGACTGATGGGTCAGATTTTCTGTATTCTCTTGTTCAAAATTTTGATATTGCTGAATGGGAGAGGGTTGAACAAAATTCACCCCAGCGTGAGGGTGTCCTTGTGGTGGAGCCATGGGATATGGAGGACTAGGAAATGGAAAGTATGGATTCTGTTGGGGTAATGAGCCGTAAGGTACATAGGAAGGAGTGACATTTTTGCTAGTACTTAGAGTATAAGCTGAGGTAGAGGGAGTAAAAGAAATTGTTTGGATAGGTGGGTGTATTGTGGGTGTCAACAGTGACCCACTGATGGGTGGAGGAATGGCAACAGGGTATGGTTGTTGATAAGGGGGTGGGGGATAATAAAGGGTTCCTCCATAGGCTAGAAGATATTGAGTTGTGCCATACATTGGTGATTGTTGGGGTTGTGGTGCGTGGTGTGTGGTGTTACCAATCAATTTGTCTGTTGAGTGAGACATCCCATGTTTATCTTGGCCAAATGGCATGGGTTTTGGGAGATCAGGAAGTACTGTGTATAAGTACCATGATTGTGAATAGATGAGGTCGTATTGTTGAGCCTTACTGATGGCTTCTTCTTCTGATTGAGGGAAGGTGGAAGCCACATCTTTACCGAGGAGAGAGACAATTTATATGAGAAACCAATCAAGACATTGTTGTTTGGTGGTTTCTGCTTTGCACAAACTACGTCGTCGATGCTACTCGTGAATGTGATCATCGATATGTGTCACTAAGGTTTGTTTAAAATTAGAAAGTAGTTCAAAACCATTGTCATGACAGATTGGTAACTGGAAGAAGGTCAAAAATTCTTTGGCCAAGGACTCGAAAGTCGCATGGGACCCTGATTTTTTGCCTACATACCATTTGGTTGATGGGCCAGTGAGTGTGCATTGAAATAATCGTAGTCGGATGGAATCATCCATAATGTTGTTGGAAGAGCACCATAAGTGAAAAGTCATGACATGGTTGGTAGGGTCATCCCCTGCCTTTCCTTCAAACTTGGGGATATCTAAAGGTAGTTTGGTAGGTATTGCAGGCCATGTGGGGTCATGCAATATAGGATCATTTGTCAGTTTGCTTAGATCTGGTATGTTGAGAGAGGCCAAGTATGGCATTTATAGTGGTGGCGGAGGATTAGTTCTAGCCATGGTGTGAGTGGTTTTTGAACCTGGCCCTTGGGGGGGACTAGGTGGGTTTGTACTTCCCCCGTGAGAGGAAGTTGGCCCCCCGCTTCCGTGTAAAGGAGAGCGAGTGGACGATGGACCTTGGGAATTGGACCCAAGTAAGGTGGAACCAAGCAAAGCTGATCCTAAGATAGTGGCACTCACTGGAGTGTGAGAAGGTGGAACCGATGAGTTGGCAAGACTAGGAACTCCCCCTAGAATAGGAGGGAGGTTTAGCAAGCGTCTGGAACGAAGGGGGTTCTGTGGGTCCCCTATGATGTCCGACTAGCTAAGTGGATTTTGTGAATGGTGGTGAGAGTAATAAATAAACAAGAGCCTTGGTTGCAAGTTTTGAACTTTACACAATATATATATCTAAATCAAATGTAATCACAAGTGCATCATACATAAAGTGTTTTGATAAAGAATCATATATGTGGATAAGTGGATTTTTTCCGCGTGGGGAAACAAAGAAAACAAATGCTTGTGTCCTAAAAGACGTAACGTCCTTCCTCTCAAAATAGCACTAGACCTTCCAATAGCACTCAACAGTGGGGTCTGAAGCCACCAGAAGAGAAACTAGTGAAGGATGAAGTGATCAGTTATAATGAGGGGTAGAGGGGGCATATCCCGAAAGAACTGGCGATATTTCCCAATAGCCACAAAAAATCTGATCAAGGTGCAATTGCAACCCACAATTGCCACCTGGGTAGATGTCCTAAAATTTGGTCACTAGGTACCTCGGTCAAAGTGCGGCATTTAGATTTTCAGCCTAAGAAATGGGTCACGGGCTGGATCCCATCCAAGAGGTGGGTGCCTCAATGGGGGATGCACAGAACAACCAGACCTTGGCCTTCAACCCTTCACGGGTATCTCCCTGGCTTATGGTGTCAGGAACACTTGACTTGGAGTATTTGCAGTTCCTTATTTGACAACTTCTATTGTTTTGATAATGTGAAAACCAAATAATGAAGATTTATTTGGATGCCTATCCCCGAAATCCTACCTAGACTAAAAGATTTCTCTTGGCACCTCCTGTGGTGGAAAACTTAGTGAGCTTTTAGAAAAATTTAGATGTGGTTGTTTGAGAGATTGGGGGTGTGAGCCAATCTCATTGAAATTAAATGGGAGTGGATAGTTTCGTCAAGAAAAGGGTGGGGTGTTTCGGAATCCCATTGGAGGAAACTTACTTTGACCTCCATGTTTCAAGATGAAAACTATGTTAGTGATAAGTGACTTTTGTGTGTGAATGAGTGAAAGTGTGCCAATGTTTTAATGAATTAGGTGTCACCTTGCTACATGTAGACTTCACTTGGTCCTTACAAGTGTTGATTACCTAATTAACTAAATGCCTTTGGTACAACCTTGGGGAATTCAAAAGTCGCTAGGAAGCTGGCATGTGGACATGTGGGTCCTTTACTATGCCTTTAACTCCCTATTGTGATTTAATCTAAGAAATATTTGAAACTATCCTAGATTGTGATCATGTGGGCATGTATGGGCCCGTTACAAAACCTTTAAACTTCCCTAGTGATTTAATCTAAGAAAGTAAATGTCAACACTATCTTATCTTTGTAGCATGTGGGCATGTATGGACCTGTTACAATCTTGAGATGTGTTTTGAAAAATAAACTAAGAGGAGTCTCGAGGGGGTTGTTATCCTATCCTAAAGGTTTTAGTCTTTTTAAGGGAGATGAAATTGTCCTACAACCTTTTTCTGATTCTCAAGGTCGCTTTGAAGTGTGAGAGAAGAGCATACTAAACGATTGTTATCCAACTTCTGGTCTCAATGCAATTTTTGTGTGGTTACAAATGATTCCAACTTATACTCTTAGTCAAAGAAAGCCATCCATGTGGCAAAATGAAAGAAAAACAGGAAATAATGATTTTAAGCCCCCTAAGTGCCTAATTTTTTTACTAATCCCTTTATATGGAGAGGGAACTAAGTGTGGTGCAGATTACAACATGCATGAAATCATTTTTAAGAAGGCTAGGGGCCTTCCACAAATCACAAAAAGACTTACAATGTGTATTTTTCTGCACAGGTGCATGGGTCTCAGAGTAGACAGAGGCGCACTGAGTGCCAATGCGCAAACCAAAAAAGAATTTTGGGCTCGGGTGTGTGGAAGGCATTGAACAACACAGTAATTTTGGTGCACGTGCACACGATGCGCGACTGTGGGCCAATAAACCCGCGCACACCTATTACACGGCTGTGAAGAAAATTCTGAATGGAATTCTCTCAATTCATCTTTGAATTGGATGTTTTGCAGGTCATCTTGGGCCAGTTAAGGTACCTGTAAGTTAAATAAACCGAAAGAAGAGCTAGAAAAACCCAAATGGGGTAGGAAATTGATACCTTTCCCCAATGGAGTCGTCAATCTCTTGCGCCTCTTTTTTCACCTAAATGAACAAAACAAAGGTGCTTACAAGCCTAGTTGGGTTAGCTAAGCAAGACAGCAGTGAAGGAAAGGGTTAGAAAAAGAAACATAAAAGACTAAGCTAATAATCAAACTAAGAAAGGAAAGAACAACCAAACTATTGAACATAAGGAAATAAGAACAAGAAACCAATAAGACTCATGTCACCAATGGAAAGGATTGTATTAGTGAAAAGAAAACACTGAGAAGAAAGAGGACTTTGGGTCCCTTCTTCCTCCAAGGGAGGGCTCTTGGACCACCACAACTGAGCTCTTATTACAAATTTGAAACTTGAAAGAATCCCAAGCTCATCCACTCAAAAGGTGAGGTGGATTGCCCAAATGGAATGGTGCTAGTATGCTCTTGATGAGAAAAGAGGATTCCCCAAGAGAATACCAGCAACATAACCTTGCAAATGAATTCCTTGAAAATGTAGTGCACCCATGGCCTTGTTTTATAGCACCACTTTGAGGTATTGTGCAACCAACTTTTAGTGTGAAAAGGGGTTGTTTATGGCATTTTTAGGTCTTTAACCAGCCACCCAGTCCGATCCAACCGAGATTTGGATGTCAAATCAACTTGGAAGCTAAACCAGAAGTGGGTGGGAGGCCGACCAATCTCATAAATGTGTCGTTCTCAGGTGTGCATGGCTTTTAGCGACCACATTCGTGCATCGTGCGCATGTGCACTTTTCTTGTGTTTCTGGATGGCGCATGTGCACGCGCGCCCTATGTAGTCATAGTGCACCTTGATTTTATAACTGGTTGTATAATTTTTGACCTTTTGGAAATGCTTTTTTGGTAATTGTGGTCCATGGGTGAACTCATAGTTGTTTGAAGATGATGGATTCCTGTAACCATTTGTGGACGAAATTTTAGTGATAACACTTGGTACATGGTTGGATGCACTTTTTTATGGTACAGGTTATTACAGGTTGAGGTACAGGAAGATTCATGGTTGATGCATGGTTTAGATTTATTGGTACAGGTTTACAATGGTATATCTCACAGTGGTTCCATCATTCTACTTCTACTTCAGGGTGGCAAAATGGGGCAAGGACAGGTGGTTGTAGCCACCTTCCAGTTGTAGCTGGAGAACATTGGGGGTTGTAGCCTCCTTCTAGTTGTAGCCAGAGAATTGGGGAGTTGGAGCTTCCCTTAGGTTGTAGCCTAAGAAACTAGGGGGTTGGAGCCTCCTTCCAGTTGCAGTTGGAAAACAAAGGAATTTGGTGTTTCCAATGAATGTAATTCTTCAAGACATATAAGAAAAAGAATTCTGGGGTTTTTTCCCAATTTGGGTTTCCACGTAAAACACTGGTGTATTGTGTATGTGTGTGATTGTTTATTTCTTACTTCTCATTATTGGATAATAATTCTACATTGATATAACATTTGAAGAAAAAGGATTATAATTACGCTATTACGGATTCACCCCCCCTCTCAGTAATCCAACATGGTGTTTGTGTCAGTTGTGTTCTCAGAAAACATCATTGGGACAGTTTTGACAAACATGCCTCTTGGCATGCCTTGGGCCCTTTGCAGCTTGTTCACAGTGATTTGTGTGGTCCATTTTCTTCTCCTTCCTTTTCTGGGTGCAATTATTTTTTAACTTTCATTGATTGTTTTTTCAGATGTACTTGGGTTTACTTATTAAAACTTAAGAGAGAAGTTTTTGACAAGTTTTTGGCCTACAAGGCCCTTGTAGAAAATAAATATGGACATCAAATTCAAAATTTAAGAACTGATAATGGAGGTGAATATGTGAACAATAATTTTACAAGTTACTGTACTAAACAGGGAATCCAAATGCAACACATTGTTCCACATACACCACAACAAAATGGTGTTGCTGAGAGAAAGAACCACACATTAAAAGAAATGGATAATTGTATGATCCAATCTAAGGGATTAAGTCTAAAGTATTGGGTGGAAGCAATCAACTGTGCAAATTACATAGTTAATCGCACTCCCACAAAGGCTCTTAAAAATATAACACTGGAGGAAGCTTGGACTAAAATTAAACCATATGTAAGTCCCTTCCATGTGTTTGGCAGTATAGCATGTGCTCACATTCATGATGAGAAAAGGAAAGCATTACAGCCTAAAAGTGAGAAGTGTATATTTGTTGGCTATTTTGAACATGTCAAAGGTTATAGAATTCTTCAACCACATTGTAATGAAATTATTCTTAGAAGAGATGTTAAATTTGATGAAAATATCTTGGCCTACGAGCCTAATTCGGTGGCTGTGCCTTCTTTGGCCTGTGATCCATATTCGACGTTTGTGCCTTCTTTTGTTCCTATTCTGGTTTCTTCGATGAAAATCCACCTCTGCCTAGTCACCTTCCTCCATATGAGTCCTTTGAACTTGAACTAGCACCAGTTCCATCGCTTCCTAGATGGGTTCGTTCAACACAAGAAGTAGCCAGTGGTCTTTTCGATGATCCTTCAGATCAGCGTCGAACACATTCATAGTTCTAGCGAGCCTCTTCTCTTTTGTCTCAAGTTTCAGAGACTCATGATCCAGAGACATTTGTAGAAGCTTCAGGTCATCCAAATTGGGATACAACAATGAATGAAGAGTATCTTTCTTTAATGGCAAATGATACTTGGGATCTTGTACCTCTTCCAAAAGGAAGAAAAATTATCATATGTAAATGGGTCTATAGAACTAAGTATGCATCAGATGGAAGTGTTGAAAGACACAAGGCTTGGTTATTTTCCAAAGTATTTTCCCAAGTTGAAGGAATTGACTATAATGAAACCTTTTCCCCTGTAGCCAAAATGAATTCCATATGCCTTGTTCTTTCCCTTCCTGCTCACATAAATGGGAGTTCCATCAGATGGATGTTAAATCTACCTTCTTGCATGGAGATTTGCAAGAAGAAATATACATGGAACAACCTCCTGGTTATGTCCAAAATTAATCTAGCCTTGTTTGTCGCCTTAAGAAATCTCTTTATGGTATTAAGAAAGATCTCCTATCTTGGTATGCCAAAATTGGCAGCTTTCTTATTGACACTGGATTCTCTAGATGCCATTTTGATCCTAATGTCTATACCAAGAAAGTAGGAATCCATCTCATAATCCTTGTCCTTTATGTTGATGACCTTATCCTTACTGGTAGTGACTCAAAACTTTTAAACCATGTGAAAACTAGCATTAAGAAGAAATTTGGAATGACAGACTTGGGCTTTTTTCACTATTTCCTTGGCCTCCAAGTTTTGCAAACCAATGAAGGATTTTTCCTTTCCCAGTCTAAGTATGCTTGTGACCTTCTTCATCACTTTCACATGGATGATTGTAAACAAGCCCCTTATCCCTTCTAGTATGGATTCAAAGTTACTGCCACATGTACTTCTCCTGAAGTTGATGCCATCTTGTACCGTCAGTTAGTTGGTAGCCTCTTATACTTGACTCATACCCGTCCTGATCTTTCCTTTGTCGTTGGTCTTATTGCCTGGTATATGCAAACACCCCATGAAATCCATTAGAAAGAAGCCAAAAGGATACTTCGCTATGTTCATGGTACAGTTCGGTTTTGGATACATTACAGTTTAGGGGGGACTCCTTTATTGGTTGGTTTCACTGATTCAGATTGGGTCGACGACCCTGATGATTAGAAGTCTACTGGAGGTTATGTTTTCAGCCTTCGTTCAAGACCTATCACTTGGGCCTGTAAGAAACAACAAGCTATTGCACTTTCTTCAGCAAAAGAAGAGTATCGAGAAGCGATAAATGCAAGTCAGGAAGCTTTGTGGCTTCGACAGATCCTTTTAGAGTTTGGATTCGAGTAGCAGCATCCGACCAGCCTTTGGTGTGACAATCAGAGTTCCATCAATATCACCAAAGACCCAATTCAACATCATCACAACAAGAACATCGAGCTACACATGAAATTCATCAGAAAGCTCATTCATGATAAAGTTATTGAAGTGCCCTTTTTCCCTACATAAGATCAAGTTGCAAACATTTTCACAAAGTCTCTTACAGAAGCAAAGTTTTCCAAACTTTGATCTATGTTAGGAGTTCAGGAAGTTTTTATTAAGGGGGGATAGACTCTAATTCCTACGTCCTTCTCCTATTGTGTCAGCATTGTAAATCCTTCAGTCCTATCCCAAGTTGTTCTTAAGGGGGGATGTTAGGATATTTAGACACTTAGGAGTTAGTTAAGATCTACTTGGTCTAATGTGTCGTTAGGTAAAAGTGTGTTTCTTTAGTATGCATTAGTATGCATTTGTAGTTAGGAAATCCGACGGTCATGATATGTTCCCAACATAGAATGATCTGACAGTTCATACTCTCCTCAATCTTAACAACCATTGATTTGTGGCTTAACACCCTATTGGTCCATGATCTCTATTTAAAGAGCATGGAGGGTCATTTGCCGATGATCGATTGTGATAAAGTCTCTTGTAAAATCTCTTTGTAATATTTTTCTTTTGCATTAATAAACTGCTCCAAGTGGTTGCATTGGTTGGGGTCATGGATGTTTCCCCGTAGGGGTTTTACCACGTGAAAACATCGGTGTGTTGATCTTTGATCTGGTTATGTGAGTGGTTACTGAAGGTGTTTGTCCTCTGTTGGAATACCTGTGTTGTCGAACAATCCAACATAAAGTACATTATGCATCTCTTTTAAAATAATACTCCTCAATTCAGGAGAATTGGGTACATAAATTATGTTCCTATACAGAAAAATTTCATCATTCCCCAACTCATAATCTTCATCTTTATGTTTCATTTTACCTTGTTGTAATTTTGTTACCAATTCCCTGTACTACAAATCATCTTTTGCAACCTCAAGAATTGTCTTTAAGATCATTTTGATACATTTTAATGGTTGTATCATGCATTTCATGCACCCTCCTTCTAAGTGCATCAACCAATTTGTTCTCCTTTCCTTTGATGTGCTTAATATCAAAGTCATACTCACAGAGGAATTCCAACCATCTGCTCTATCTGGAATTCAAAGTTGGTTGATCAAACAAGTATTTTAGACCATTATGGTCTATCCTCAACTCAAAACTCTTTCCCATGAGGTAGTTCCTCCACTTCTTCAAGGCATGCACTATGGCTACCAACTCCAGATCATTAGTGGCATAGATCCATTCATGCTCTTTCAATTTTCTGGATTTAAAACATATCATAAATATGTTCTGGCTAAGGACTCCACCAAGTCCTTCTTTGCATGCATATGTGCAAACCATGAAATCTTCATTTGGATCTGAAATCCTCATAATTGGAGCACTGGTTAACAACTGCTTCAATTTCTAGAAGCTCTTTTCACATTGTACTGTCCATTGTAACTTCACACCCTTCCTTTGCAAGGAAGTGATTGGGTGAAAAATTCTTGAAAACCGTGCAATGAATATTCTGTAGTATCCATCTAGACCCATGAAGGATATGACTTATGTCACATTCTTAGGTGTTTTCCACCCTTTAATGGCCTCAATCTTTTTAGGGTCCACTTCTATCCCTTCTTCAGATATGATATGCCCCAAATAGNACTTCACACCCTTCCTTTGCAAGGAAGTCATTGGGTGAAAAATTCTTGAAAACCGTGCAATGAATATTCTGTAGTATCCATCTAGACCCATGAAGGATATGACTTATGTCACATTCTTAGGTGTTTTCCACCCTTTAATGGCCTCAATCTTTTTAGGGTCCACTTCTATCCCTTCTTCAGATATGATATGCCCCAAATAGTGAATTATGTTTTGATAAAATGAGCACTTGCTCAATTTGGAATACAGATGTTGCTCTCTTAATACGTGTAAGACCATCCTCAAATGATGCACATGTTCTTCTTCTGACTTGGAATACACAAGGATGTCATCCAAAAAAACAATTACAAACTTGTCTAAATATTCCCGGAAAACACCATTCATCAAACACATGAAAACAACTGGTGCATTTGATAACCCAAATGGCACCACTATGAATTCGTAATGACCATACCTTGTCCTGAAGGCGGTCTTTCTGATGTCTTCATCTTTGATCCCTACTTGATGATATCATTAACTGAGATCAATCTTTGAGAATGCCCTTGCATATTTTAACTGATCAAAGATATCATCGATCCTTGGCAAAAGATACTTGTTCTTTATGGTTACTTTGTTCAATTGTTTGAAATCGATGCACAATCTCAATGTCCCATATTTCTTCTTCACAAACAAGAATGGGGAACCCCAAGGTGACACACTTGGGCGTTTATACCCCTTCTTCAGAATCTCTTCAAGTTGCATTTGCAACTCCTTCACCTCTGGTGTACTCATTATGTAGGGATTCTTTGATACTGTAGTTTCTCTGGGCATCAATTTTATAGAGAAATCAATATCTCTCTTTGAGGGTAGTCCTAGTATCTCCTTGAACACATCCTCAAAATATTTCAGGACTGAGTGATCCTCTAGATTTGGCACCTTATCCTTAGGTTCTTCTTCCATATGTGCTGCAAATATTTGGAAACCCTTACTATAACACTTCTTCAGCTTCATTGTTGAGATCTCTCGGACAGTAACTACCCTAGGAATTCCTTGGAATGATCTTGGGTTTCTTCCTCATCCAGGCAAGTAAATGCCTTATTATGACAGTCTAAGACAACATGGTGTTGGTCCAACCAATCCATACCAATTAGACAGTTATATAAACCCAATGGAAATATGTTCAAATCTACCTTAGTACTAATCCCATTCATGTCCATTGGACATGATTTAACCATCTCAACAACTTTTCTCTTGGCTCCTATAGCCAGATGTACTAGCCAATATTTCTCATCCTTGCTTCTTGGAAAAATAAATCTTTCCACAACTTTAGGATCTATGTAACTATGGCTATCTCCTAAATCTATCAAAATAGTAAAGGCATGGTTATTGATCACACCTTCTATTTAAATCATGTGTGATTGAAACTCTGTTTTCTTGTTGTCCATGGCTGCATAGATCATTGGTACACTTCTTCCCATGTCCTCCACAGTTTCTGCTTGTTGTACATTGTGGACAGCTCTCACTTTGTCACCTTTGTGAGGAAAATATCTATACTTTTGGTCTCCTTTACAGCCCCAACATTGAATGGGTGTCTTCCTTGGCCTTTTCCTACCTACCTCATCCATTATGTGCTCTCTAATAGATGGCTATCCTTGAGGACTATTTATGAAAAATGGAGGCTTGTTTCCCTTCTGCCTTTGTTCCTTCTTAAACTTCTTCTTGTCCTCCTAAGCCTTTTGGAAAGTAGGCTTTCCTTTTTTCTGATCATATAATAATTTTTCTCTCCTTATGGTTTCTTCCAGAGTCTTGGGATCATCATATTGGATTTTATCATTGATGAAAGATGGCAGCCCACTCAGGTACCCCTGAATCTTCACTGTCTCATCCTTGATGAAGGAGACATACTTCAACGACTCTAGAAATATCCTTTCATATTCATCAATCGTCATGATGCCCAGTTTAAGTTCAAAGAACTCTTTCATATTTTTATCATAATACCTCTTGGTCGGGTATTTATTCTCAAAATGCCTCTTGAATTCCTTCCAAGTCACATTTTTCTCCTTGATGTGTTTCACTTGCACAATTTGATTCCACCATATGGATGCCTTTCCTTTCAGCTGATAGATAGAAATTCTTCCTTCTACATGAGAAGAATAGTTATGCAATTGGAATTACTTCCTCATTCCTAGCATCCATGTATCAACATCTTCATCCTTCTTGTGATCTCCATCAAAAGTAGGAGGTTTGATCTTATTCATTTCTCCTTTCAAGTCATCCACCCTAGACCTCTTATGCTTCCTGACAGGGGATGTACTTAATATATTGTGTGATCTCCTATGGGAATGACTTTGGGAGTGATGGTGATGTCTTCTATCACTCCTTGATATTCCTTTCTTCTCATGGGTCTCATGGCTTCCTGATTTGTTGGAGCCACTCTCCTTATCCAACTTATTTTCAATTCTATCTAGGTTTTTCATTAACTTCATATTGAAGTATTTCTAATGTTCCTTGGCCTTCATAATCCTCTCACTATCAGCCTTATGGATCTGGACATTTGTCTGCAATTTTATGATGGTCTCATCTAGATTTATGTCTTCCTCCTTTCCTCCTCCATGTCCATTGGAGTTGGTTCCCTCCATACCCAACTGGGCATTCAACCCTCTGATTTCATATTCTTGGTTGTATACTACCTGTGTATCTTCCATCACTTTTCACTCTATGTTGACGCTCATCTAACAGTTGTTGATTCTGCAAATATGTGCAACCAACAGAACTTTGTCAGGATAATTGTTCTTAATAATTTCATGAAAACATGAACCATTTTGATTCATTAATATAACAGACTTATTTTCTGTTGATTTCCTTAGAAATTGACTGTTCATATCTAATTTCTTGGTGAATATTTATCTTTTACTTTTCAATACCTTTCCAATGACTACTTCCATGCTCAATTCTAAGTTTTGAGCAGGAAGTTATGGATACTTGAACAATTGTCTTGTCAGCAATGCAATATTGTACATGGATTCTTCCAACTCAGAGTCAAATTGGCTCTTGGATCCATGTTGGACCCCTCCTTTAGGTTTATAGGCCTACCTTAATTCTTTATGTGTAGATGTACAATTAAAAATCCATGGGCTCCTTCTCTAATCCCTTTCATGTTCTCAAAAGAAAATTTCGGGCCTTAGCCCCTTTCCTTTGGCCCCCAAATTCATGTGACCAGGGGTTGTGACCCAATGCTAACAAATAGGTGCTTACCTTGTGCTTCAAGCTTCTGAAGCTTTGGAACTTCAGGGATTCAGAGGATATGCCTCCATTACAACACATTTTCCTTGAATGCCAATTCTCTGAATACTCGAAGGACATACAGATCAACGGTTTGTTGACGATTAAAAACGTCAACGTAATTTCACCCACAAAGTGTTGCTAAAACCTATTATTATAAAACTAAATAATACTAGTAGGTGGGACCCCCTTGAACTATTGAAGATCAAATCTTCTCATTTTTTATGTTGTGATAATGTGCTACATGGTTTACATGGTTGGTAAGATATTGTTGTTGTTGGTATGAGTTGAGATTTTGAAATGTTGATTCTTCATGTTACTACAGCCTATGCTATTCATTAATTTCATTTGTTCTTATCGTACCTGCACAACAAACACGCTAGTGAAATTACATGAAAGACATTTTTTGAGAAAGGCAAAATACTATCAGTGTAAAGAAAAGGAATCCAATGTTGCATTTTTACTATACTACATGCAAACAATGGGAAAGAAATAAGAAACAATTGCAAAAGGGAAGAATTTGAAGTTATCCTATTTTAAGGATGGAAATTTATTTTAAAATGTAGAAACCTTGGCGAATCTTACTAATCCTTCATATGACAACTATAAATGATTGGCGATATTTTTGTAAAAATATTCAAATTTATAAGGATTTTATATAGTTTTTATAAAATTTTGGCAATTTTTAAGGTAAAATAATTGTATCCTATAGAATTTGGGTGAATCATTTTTAAAAAAGTGAATCTCGTTTTTGGAAAAACCATGGAAAATTAGCCCATGAGCGAAATTTATCCCCTGAAATTATCCCTGCTATACTACATGCATGAAAGACTTAACAATTATCCTAGCTAACAAGTAAATGGTTGTGCAATTATTAATTGGATTATGTGGTCGATATATATATATGGTGTATTTGGATATATTGAATGTTGGTGGCACATTTGACCAAGTAATGGACATTGATGGTTATGCGATTTTGTTTGAGTTATATTATGTGAAATGGGATATGGTGATCGCGCTACTGGCTTTTAATGTCGCGATGGTTTCGATACATGTTTGATTAATTGTGTTAATGGAGAATTTGTTGGCATGTACTATTGAGTTAATGAGATATGGGTGGAGGCAATGTGCATTTACTGTATGTCACCTTTACTCTTCCCGTTGACCACCACCCTAGTCGGGCTATTGTTCGATCTTGTTGCTATGGTTATGCTCTAAAATTTTAGCAGGGAGAAACAGCTCAGCCAGCTCTCGTTTTAAGGAATTCGATTACAGGTATGTATTTTTTTTTCCATTCATGATTTTTCTCTGGTTAAGAAATGATTACTGGCTTAGGTGTATGGGTTTGTGTTTTCCTAAGTGTTGCAACTGTGTGAAATTTGGGTTCTGGAAGTGAAGAGTGAATGGTTCTTCCTGTAACAATTTTGAGTTCGTCGAGGTTATTGGTCTTCCTGGGTGATAGTTATTTGTTATCATTATTGTTTGGTTGGAGGTTTTTTTTTTAGTCTTGGGTGGACAGCTATCTTCACACACCATCACTAATCCAGTATCTGGCTTTTATGGGTTTAATGGTCGGAGGTTTTCTGTGTCAATATGTTTTGTTCACTTCGAGATTGGTTGATTGCACCACCAGGGGTCATGAATTGAGGTTATTGTTCTTCCTTGACCCTGTCTTCACCTCTGTGATGTGATTGTTGACCAAATATCATGAGGGTTATACCCTGTGTGTGTTAAATAACCTTTGCCAGGCCAGACTAGAGACCTACTTTTCAGTTATGGCCCGTGTCATGGATTTGTGCCTGACCACGAACGAGTTGTGGTTCATCCTGTATACATCATGGCCTTGAAGTTTTTTCCATTACAAAGAGTGGCTCTTCTCTCCTTGTGTTGACTATGGAACAACCTTGGCCCTCCAATCTGGAAATTGTTTAAGAAGACTAGCCTGGATCGTCATTTACGACCCAATTTTTGATTGGATGATTGTATAATTATCGACAATTTTTAGAATAGGCCCCCCCATTTGGTCATATGATAGTCGTGTTGGTTGGTATATAGACACTGGCTCGGTTATAATAGTGGTAAACCATACATTACCAGTTACACTTTCAAAGCACACAGTTACTCTCGTTATGTCGATAGATCAGTGTTGTTAATGGAAAGGGCCTCTGTCCTGATTCGATTGGATGTGTGGGTATGCATCATTGCTATATCTTGTTAGGTTGTTGAGTTTTTAAGACAGTGACAAGTTGTTTGGTAGATACACAGTCATTGGTTTTTTCACTGATGATTATTTGAATGTTTAGCTAGCATTGGCGAAAATGTTTGACATTGTTGATGTCGTGTTGTGTGTGTCAGAAAGCTGGCTTAGGTTGATGGATAGTTGGTATGGATTTTTGGTTGTCATTGATGTCAAATATTGGAGAGTGATATTGTATATTGATGTCAACCCTTAGTGATTGATGTCAACCCTTGGAGAAAGTACGGTAGTGAATTCCAGTAACACAAAGGTTTGGGTAATGGACCCAAGTTTGTTTGTTGTAAAGATGAATCATTATTGTCTTGTCATGGTTGATAATAAGTACAAATGGATGAACTCCAAAGTGGTCCCCTTATGGTGAAATCCCTCATGGGAAGACACTTTGTGGATTGAGTTATCCTAGAAGTATGGTTAGAGAACCCATGCTTATTTGTGGAATAATGAGATGAAGGTCAGTGAATTTTTTAGTGAAACTATCCTAGATGGATATTTCTTATCATGCCATTTTCAGTGATATGTGGAATGTCACATAACTCCTCACGGTTAGAGAGTTATGGCCATGAGAAGTTGGAGAACCCAGGTTTGGGTAATGGACCCAAGATTGTTTGATGGATAACAATATGAGTTTTGTTATATTTTTAGGTAATGTTATTATATATGGATATTACATTTCATTACATTTCTAGTGGTATGTGGAATGTCACATAACTCCTCACGGTTTGAGAGTTATGGCCTTATGAAGTTGGAGGACCCTCATATAAAAGGTCAAAGTAGTCAAAGTGGTTTAAGAGATTTTAAAAGGTAAATAATAAAGTGAAGTGATGAGTGTATTATAATTCAAAGTGAATAAAAAATAAATTATTTCAATAATAAATTTAATGGATAAATTAGAAGTGGGTTAACCCTAAAATAAGGAAAGTGGGCAAAGTGACCTAGAAGATGTTGTTAAGGAAGCTACTTGGAGAGTATAAATAAGAGGCAAGGCTCTCTCATTTTAGACACACTGGAGAATATTGAATACCTATAGGTGTCTAAGGTAACCAAAGGACATCTAAGACGAATTTCTGAGGGAAGGTAAAGAAAAGAAGGCTAGAATTCAAAGAAGGATAAATTATTTTGATGATGTTTTCTAAGGTATGTTATTTACAGGTCATCTCACCATTTTTGCAATAACATTTTTTCTAGAATGATTCAGATAGTGAAATTGCTATGCCATTGAGGAAACATATCCAATTATTTGTGGTAAAAAATTAATCTTGTGATTCATTGTATTTTTTGAGTTATACTCTATGGAAAATAGGGTTTGTGGCTAGTCCTGAAACTAGTCTAAAACAAGTGTTTCGGGTAAACACGTCATAACTTATTCATAATAGATCCAAATTCAGTAAGAAAAAATGTGTTGGTTAGAGTACATTCTTTAGTATTTTGTGTAATAGTTTCAGATTGATTCAAGAAACATTCTGTGTGGGGCAGGCTCTACAAGGTCTCTCTCTAGAATAAGCCAGAATTCAGAAAGGTGTGCCATTTTTGCTATAACTCCTTTTCTAAGAGGTTCCAAGTAGTGACACCTGGAGGAATTTTATAAAACACATTGAATAACATTGTATATCAGTTTCACATATTTATTCATTACAGGTATAAAGTTATGATTATTTCAAGTTAGGGTTGTTGACTAATCCAAAACTAGGCATATGAGACTAACGAAAAGTTTGATGAAAATGCTAGTCTCTCGTTGTTAAAGTTAAGGAAGGTTTGAAGGAATGTGATCATATACACCAATTCTATTACAGAGTTACAAATCGGATTTGTATGATGAAATTGATGAGGGAATTTGGTTGAGGTACATGTCGGGTACATGGTTGATACAAGTAGTTGATGAGTTGGCACATACATGAGGTGTATAGTTGATGATGTTGGTACATAATGATGAGTCACAATTGATGAGTAGTTGATACATGATTGGTACATACTTGGTACATGGTTGGAGGCACTTGTTAGTAGTAATGTTGACACATGGTTTATGGATGATGTAGCATACTTGTATTATTAGAAGCACATATTGATCTTGGTGATGATTATGAGTTGTTGTGTTATACTTGGTTGATGCACATATTTGAGAGTTGTCTTGGTGATTGATCTTGGTGAGTAGATCTGATTTGGTTGATAAAATTGATGAGACAAGTTGTTATGATAGGTTGTTTGGAAAAGTTGTTGTGACATGTTATTTGTACAGGTTTGGTGCATGGTTGATGCACTTGTTC
>JASDQU011402669.1:1180-13382 GCA_032191745.1 Picea mariana | reverse complement strand
TTCATACCATGGAATTCATAGAGAAAAGACAGTTCCAAGAAAACCAAAAGAAAATGGTGTGTCAGAAAGAATGAATAGGACAATCATGGAGCATGCAAGGAGGATGATATTGCATGTTGGTTTTCCCTTACAGTTCTGGGAAGATGATATAGATAATATTGTTTACTTAATAAATAGAGGACCTTCAATATATTTGGATGGTGGAATTCCAGAGGAGGCATGGAAAGGTAAAAAGGTAAATTATTCTGTTTTAAAGAATTTTGGTTGTGAAGCTTTTGTCCATATTGATAAATAAAATAGAAAAAAACTCGAGGAAAAATCCAAGAAGTGTATCTTTATTGGATACGATATTAATGATTTTGGTTATCTCTTATGGGATTATGAAAATTACAAAATGATTAGGAGTAAATATGTCATATTCAATGAGAAGTTCATGTAAAAAGATCAATTGGAAGGAAATAAACAAGAAAAAGAACAACTAGAATACATGGTGCTTGATGAGATCAATGATTGTTTTTTACAAAGGTACCACAAAATCAAAATGTACAACAATAGGAGCAACAAGTACCTCAAACTCTTGCAGGTTTTGTTAGAAGATATAGCAGGTTAAGTAGACCCCCTGAATGATACTCTCCTTCATTGTATTATTTGTTGTTGACTGATTCTAATGATCTAGAATGTTATGAAGAGGAAATGCATGTAGACAATAAAAATAAGTGGGCGCAAGGAATGAATGAGGAAATGGATTCCCTAGTAAATAACCAGACTTGGGATTTGGTTCAATTTCCTCTAGGGAAAAGATCATTGAAGAATAAATGGTTTTATGAGTAACTTGAAGGAAGAAGATGGAGGCAAAAAGAAGTACAAGGCTAGGCTTGTTGTAAAGGGGTTTGCAAAAAAGAAAGTTATATATTTTGATGAAATATTTTCTTCTGTTGTTAAAATGACTTCAATTAGGACTATTTTAAGTCTTGTGTCATTAGAATATTTTCATATTGAATAGTTAGATGTAAAAACATCTTTTCTCCATGGGGATTTGGAGGAAGAGATTTATATCCAGAAGCCACAGTGGTATGAGGTCAAAGGGAAGGAAAATTTAGTATGCAGGTTGAAAAATAGCTTGTATGGCCTAAAGAAAGCTCCAAGTTAGTGGTATTTGAACTTTCACAGGTTTATGACAGAACAAGGTTATAGTAGATGTCATTTTGATCACTGTGTTTATTTTAAAAGGCTAGAAAATGGAAGCTATATTATCTTTCTATTGTATGTAGATGACATGCTTGTTGCAGGGTACAAATGTTCAAAAGAATAAGTTATCTAATTCATTTACGATGAAGGATTTGGGTGATGCAAAGAAAATCCTTGATATGAGAATAACAAGAGATAGTAAAAATTGCAAATTGACATTGTCTCAGGGTGAGTACATAGACAAGGTATTGGAGAGGTTTAGAATACATAATGAAAAACTAGTTATTACACCTTTGACCAACCATTTAAAATTTAGTAAGGAAATGTGTTCCAAGAAACAAGAGGAGATAGAATACATGTACAAGGTCCCTTATTCATAAGTAGTTGACAGCTTGATGTATGCGATGGTTTGTTGATGTAGGAGCATCGTCATCAGTCTAGAGAGGTTGAGTGGAGGAAACATCAATGCCTAGTGCACACATTTCAAGTCGGTTTTGATCCCAAGGAGAGCACATCATCTTGCATTTATGAAAACATTGTAATTAAATATATTTTTAATATTTGGAGGCTTGAGACATTGTATAGGATTGCAAGAGATTGTAATTTTCTTAATTATCTATAGGACTATACATATTTCGAGTGTCAACTCATATTTGAATGTAAATGCCATTAAATTGTAATAATCCTTAGTAGGAGAAGGATTTTATTGTGATAAGATAGCACTAAGGTAGGTTTGAGGGAAGGCTCGAGAAGCTCCTCGTGTATAAATATATGTAATCTATGCCAAAATAAGGCTATTGAACCTTATTGTTAAGGATGTTGAATGTAAGTGTAAGAGTATTGTTGAAGGAAATTATATTTTTTGTTGAAAGCAAACAGAGCTGCAGAGAACTATATGAGTCCATGTACATACTTTTTTGAATGAATATAAGCAGAGAGGTTTGATTTCAAATGCATGGTGTTACTTATTTCTGAGTTCATGGAATGAATGTCATGTTCTTTGTTTTATTTGTTTTATGTTATTGAGTATGCATTTTATTGTTAGATGTGTGAACTTTTAATGTTCCATAAGTTTCAATTGTTTCTCTTATGAGATTTATGGTGCAAGGAGTGCATAGAAAAAACAAGGTGTGTGAAGGTCGAGTTGATTTTGACTCAAAATATTAGAAGAGGTAGCGTGAAATTTTGAAGAGAAAGTGCAAGGAGTGCATGATCATTGAGTGGAGAGAAAGTTGAGAACAAACCCATGCAAGGTGTGCATTGGGCCTACGCACAATTGGAGTGTTGAAGAGTCTAAGTTTGGAGAGTGAAAGGAGTGTACAAAAGGTTGTCAAGAAACTCAAAACATTTCGAGGAGAATAGGCAGCAAAGGTGCACAAGAGCGACTTAGAAACATTTTAAGTTTTAAGTTCTAAAGTGTTCAGAGTAGCGCAAACCAAAGTTCCAAAGGCCTGAAACACTTCGCTTGGTCAAGCTTAGGAGGGATAGTGAAAAATATCCTTTGAGAAAGGAGGATTTTTATTAGTTTGGAGGAAAAGTAGAAAAGATCCAATCATGGAGAAACTGAGCCTTTCCTAGCCACTAGATCCGGGAAGGTAGCGCAGAATTTACCATGAAATTCCTTCAGACTTCATAAGTTTGGTAGATTTTAGTCAAGGAGTGCGCAAGAGTTAGAACCCCCAAAGTTTCGAAGTCCAAAACTCATATGGAGCATTGATTCCAATGGACATGCATCAACGGATCGTTGAGTCTAAAATACCGACCATCCGGGAGAAGGGAGACGTGATTCCGAAGGGTTTAAAATTCCTCGAAACTCTGAAGAGTGAAGTAGATCTCCACTGTTGATAAATGAGAGATGCGTGTCAATATATCTCAATATATGGAGATTCAACACTCCGAGAGATCCATGAATTGGTGGTTCAAAAAGTCCCAAAGCTCAGATCTGTGAAGTGGATTTTAGTCGTTGATCAATGGAAGTACTAGAATTGTCTAATTTGATTCGAGGTTCAGTTCACTAGGAGCATAGAGTGTTGGCGTGGGTAGAATAACTTAATCCCGAAATATGAAAACCATTCCCCGCCGTGGATTTCAACGGGTCTTGTGGACCATTGATCTTTGATTATCAATTCAAAAAATTTCTACTTGGACGTTCGGGAGGAATGCGGTGTGAATTTGTTGAAACTCCCAAAGTTCGGGAGTTTTGAAGTCCCAAATTATTTAGATATTCGATGTTTATCCCATAGTTTTTGTCCCACAGTCCCTTGAAGGACTTGCAAGTACTCAGGGACTCCTGAAAAGAGGATTTTGTATTCGGGAAGAAAGGCATAGGACCCATGTTTTTCGTTTTGAGGGCTCAGCAGGGGCCTGAGAGCAGATTGAGATCTCAAAGTTAAAAAATCATAAATCAGGAGGTCACGCAGACCCCAGAGAGTGGGTGGGGGTTTCCACCAAGTGGTATCAGAGCCCAAATTTCTCTCTCTGTGTGTGTAAGAAAATTTGGATCCATGTCGCCAAGAAGATGCAGAGACATGCGTGTAGCGAATCCAGCAATGGAAGAAGAAATTAGGTGACTCTGTGCAATATTGGATGCCATGGAGACAATGCAAGGAAAATCACATGATGTTGGTGACATCAGTGAGGCTAAGAGTGAAGAATCAAAAGGATTTTTAGGAGAAGAAGCTGTGAAAGAGCGACTTTCGAGAGCTATTGTCAAAATGAGAGCTAGAGAAAAAATAGAAGTCCCAATGTATGAAGGAAACTTAGATGTTGAGGAGCCACTAGAATGGATAAATTATTTCGACAATTACTTTGATTATGAGGAGATTGACAATGAAAATAAGGTGAAGCATGTTGTGACTAGACTAGAGGGACATGCAACACTGTGGTGGGATGAATTGCAAGACGACACAAGATGCAATGGTAAGTCCAAAATAAAAATTTGGGATAGAATGGTAGATAAATTAAAGGATAAATTCATAACCAAAGACTCTCAAATAAATATTTTTATGAAGTTACAAAACCAAATACATAAGGGCTTGTCATTGAAGGAGTACATTGAATAATTCTACAGGATGAACATCGGAGCAGGTCATTGAGAGAACAATGAAGAAACAAATTCTATGTATATAAATGGCATGAGGTATGAGATTCAATATGAAATCAGCATGATGACAATGAGGATGGTAGAAAATGATTATTAGGTGGCACTGAAAGCAGAGGAAAATTTGGCTAGGAAGAAAATCCACTGAAACATAGGCAAGACTCCAAACTGAGGTAGAGGAATTGTCTGAGAGAAATTCCAGAAGCCCAAAGTTGAGACTAAAACATATTACACTTATCCAGAGAGAGGAGGAATTTCCAGAGGTGGAAAATATGGTGGAAGAAACTCTTTTTCTTGAGGAGGACAAGTGAAATGCTATGTCTGTGGAAAAAAAGGAATATGTCTTGGGAATGTCTCGAGAAGAAGAAAGATGGAGAAGCTCACATTTTCAAAGAACAAAATAGGAATGTGGAGGCATAAACAACATAATATGGGAGGTCCCTCATGATGAGGACAATTCTTTTAAAACAAGAGAAAGAAGTAATAGAGCCACTCTTAAGGAAAAGTATGTTCAAGACTACTTGCAAGACCAAAGATAGGGTATGCAAAGTGATCATAGATAGTGAGAGTACTGATAATATGGTATCCACATAAATGGCGGACAATATGGAGCTGGAGACAATTGCACATCCAAACATGTACAAAGTATCATGTTTTCAAAAGGGACACCAAGTCATGGTAAGTAGACAATGCAATGTTGAGTTTAAAATAGGTGGTTATAATGATGAGATTCTATGTGATGTCATACCTATGGACATTTTCCATGTTTTTTTGGGAAGACCATGCCAATATGACAAAAATTTCGTACATGATGGAAGGGAAAATAATTACAGTCTTGAGAAGAATGGTCGTAAGCATATGTTACTGCCAATAGAAGACAAAGGATTCAAGGAATAATCTAGTTCTAGCATACTTCTCATGAATGGGAAGGAACTCTTGAATGAAGTCAAGAAGGAGAAGGAAATGTAGTTTGTGGTGGTAAGAAATCCAAGAGTCATCCTCACAAAGACGTCTATGAATAATTTGCCTACAAAGATTCAAGAATTATTGGATAATTTTGCTGACATTGTGGTGGATGAGTTACCTCACTCTTTACCACCCATATAGAGTATTAGTCATCACATTGACCTTATTCCAGGAGGAATTTTTCCAAATAAAGCAACATATAGGTTGACAGCTCAAGAAAATGAGGAGGTCAAGAATCAAGTCCAAGAATTTTTGGATAAGGGTTTGTTGAGGGAAAGTTTGAGTCCACATACAATACCAACTGTGCTAAGTCCAAAGAAATATGCAGGTTGGAGAATGTGCACCGGTTGAAGGGACATCAATAAGATAACCATCAAGTATAGATTCCATTTATGCACAATGGATGATTTTATAGATTGCTTGAGTGGAGAAAATTATTTTTCCAAAATAAACTTGAAAAGTGGCTATCATCAGATAAGGATGAGAGAAGGAGATGAATGGAAGACAACATTCAAGACAAATGAAGGATTGCATGAGTGGCTTGTTATGCCATTTGTCTTAACAAATTCCCCAAGAACATTCATGAGATTAATGAATGAAGTGCTGAAGGATTTCATCGGTAAGTTTGTAATTGTGTATTTCGACGATGTCTTATTTTTCAGTAAGAATGAAGGAGAGAATTTGAGACACTTGAACCTGGTGTTGAGGAGGTTGCAACAGGAGAAGTTGTTGATAAATATGAAGAAATGTTCTTTCATGAAGACGTAACTCATATACTTTGGTTTTGTGATCTCTTCAAATGAGTTGAAGATGTATCTAGAGAAGGTGATGGAAATCAAATAATGGACTTCTCCAAGAAGCGTGTTTGAGGTAAGAAGTTTTCATGGGTTAACAAGTTTTTATATAAAATTCATCAGGAAATTCAATAGAATTTGTGCACCCATACTAGACATTGTAAATAAATAGAAGAGATCTTTTAATTGGACAATAGAAGATGAAAAAGGATTTAGAGTATTTAAAGAGAAGATAACAGAATGACTGATTCTAGTCCTGCCACATTTCAAGAAGAAATTTCAGGTGAGATGTGATGCAAGTGGAGTATCTATTGATGCAGTATTGAGCCAAGACAATAAGTTAGTTTCTTATTTTAGTGATAAGTTGAATGAAAATAAGAGGAAGTATTCCATGTATGACAAAGAGTTTTATGTTGTAATACAAGCTTTGGAAAAATGGAGGCATTAGCTCATTCCGAAGGAGTTTGTATTGTACAATGAAAATCAAGCTTTACAGTTCATAACTAGACAGGAGAAATTGCATCAAAGACATGCTAAATGTGTAGAATTCATGCAGAATTTTACGTTTGCTACTAATAACATTAGTGGAAGCGCTAACAAAGTCGTTGATGCTTTGAGTGGGAGATGTTTGATTATGTAGGAATTTCAGGTGGATACCTTAGGGTGTGAACTCCTTAAGGGGATGTATCAAGAAGATCCATATTTCAAAGAGGCTTATGAAGCATGTCAAAACCCTTTGCTAATGGAAATAAGTCAATGGATGGAATATTTGATCCAATATGGACTTTTGTTCAAAGGAAGCCAATTTTGTATTTCGAAATGCTCAATGAGAGACAATTTGCTGAGGGAAAAACACAGTGGGGGATTGACTAGACATTTTGGCCATGATAATACTTATGCACAACTGAGTTCTTCATACCATTGACTAGGTATGAGGTACGACATGAAGAAATTTGTATACAAACGTAGAGTCTGCCAGTATGAAAAAGGAAAAAAGAAAAACATTGGTTTGTTTCATTCATTTCCTATTCTAGACAAGCCGTGGGATGCCATAAGCATGGATTTTTTGTTGGGATTACCAAGAACCTAGAAGGGGAATTATTCCATATTTGTAGTGGTTGACAGGTTTTCAAAGATGGAACATTTCATACCATGCCAAAAAACCAATGATGCTACTCATAGCAAATTTATTTTTCAAGGAGATTATGAGATTACATGGCTTTCCTAGAAGTATAGTCTCAGATAGAGATACCAAATTCATGGGACACTTTTGGAAAAATCTATGGAAGAATATGGGGACAAATATGTCATTTAGTTCAACATATCACCCTCATACAGATGAACAGTCTCAGGTGGTAAATCATAGTTTAGGGAATTTGTTGAGAAGTTTAGTTACTGAACATCACAGTCAGTGGGATAAAATTATTCCCCAAGCAGAGTTTTCTTATAATGATACACTGAATAGAAGCACTGGAAAAAGACCATTTCAGATAGTGTATGGAATGCATCTAAGAGGAATTTTGGAGTTGAGAAATTTGGGACACGATGAGTTCTGAGGTGCAGGATATGAAGACTTTGCTGCAGAAATCCAGAAGCTACATGATCAGATAAAGGGACAGTTATCGGATAACAACCAATGGTATAAGATCGAAATTGACCATATAATAAGAGAGGTTCATTTCAAGGTTGGAGATGAATTTTTATCACACTTGAGTAAGGAAGGGTTCCCAAGGGGAAACTATAACAAATTAAAGATGAAGAAGATAGGACCATGCAAAATCCTCAGAAAATTAACTACCAACGCTTACGATATTGAACTGCCAGAAAATATTTGAATATCACTAATATTCAATGTTGCAGACCTGTACCCTTACAGGATCGATGATACAGGAGAATCATATGATCAAAAGGAGATCTATTTGGAGAGGTAGATTCCCACAGTAGAGAAGCCACATATGGAGAAAATTCTAGATCAAAGAATTGCCAAGAAGACCGGGAGGAAAACTTATTTTGAGTATCTAGTGGAGTGGAAATACCACCTAGCAGAGGATGCTAGTTGGGTAACTAAACTTGATATTAATATACATGGAAAAATAATAGAGGAACTCATGGAGAGGATTCCATGAATCATTTTTCCAGAGGAGTATGATGCATGAGAATCATCATTAGTATATAGAGGCCGAGTGGAGGACAACTCAGTGCCCAATGCACATATTTAAAGTTAGTTTTGATCCCAAGGAGAGTGCATAATCTTAAGTTTTTTAAAACATTGTAATTAAAGATATTTTTAATATTTGGAGGCTTGAGCCATTGTATAGGATTGAAACATATTGTAATCGTCTTAATTATCTATAGGATTGTATAGATTTTGAGCGTCAACTCATATATGAATGTAAATTCCATTAAATTGTAATAAGCCTTAGTAGGTGAAGGATTTTATTATGATATGATAGCACTAAGGTAGTTTGGAGGGAAGGCTAGATAATATTCTCGTGTATAAATATATGTAATCTATTCCCAAAGAAGGTTGTTGAGCCTTATTGTTAAGGCTGTTGAATGTAAGTGTAAGAGGACTGCTGAAGGAAAATATATTTTCTGATGAAAGCAAATGGAGTTGCAGAGAACTGTATGAGTCCATTTACATAATTTGTTGAATGAATATAAGAAGATATGTTTGATTTCAAATGCATGGTGTTACTTATTTATGAGTTCATGGAATGAACGTCATGTTCTTTGTTTTATTTGTTTTATGTTCTTGAGTATGTATTTTATGGTTAGATGTGTGAACATTTAATGTTCCATAAGTTTCAATCGTTTCTCTTCTGAGAGTTCTAGAGAAATTAGTGCATATATCTCACAAGGTGTGTGAAGTTCGAGTCCATTTTGACTCAGAAGCTCAAAAGAGTTAGCGTGAAATTCTTAAGAGAAAGTACAAGGAGTGCACAATCGCTCAGTGGAGAGAAATTCGAGAACAAGCCTGTGCAAGATGTGCATTGGGCCTGCACTCAGTTGGAGAGTTGAAGAGTCTAATTTTGGAGAGCGCAAGGAGTGCGTGAAAGGTTCTTGAGAAACTCCAAAATTTTCTAGGCGAACAAGCACCAAATGTGCGCAGGAGCAATCTAGAAAAGTTTTAAGTATGAAGTTCTAAAGTGTTCAAAGTAGCGCAAACTAGAGCACCAAAGGCTTGAACCACTTTTCTTTGTCAAGATTGGGAGGGATAGTAACCAAGATCCTTTTAGAAAGGAGGAGTTTTATTAGTTTGGAGGATGAGCGGACAAGATCCACTCGTGGAGAAACCAAGTCTTTCCTAGCCTCTAGATATAGGAAAGTAGCGTGGAAGTTACCACAAAATTCCTTCAGACTTTGTAAGTTCAAAAAATTTAAGTCAAGGACTGCATAGGATTCAGAACCCCCAAAGTTCTAAAGTTTGAAACTCATATGGAGCATTGATTCCAGTGGACACATGTCAGTGGATATTTGAGTCGGGAAGGTCGGCCATTCGATAGAAAGGAGACATGATTGCAAAGGTTTGACAATTCCCCGAAGCTCTGAAGAGAATATTATATCTCCATCGTTGATAAATGAGAGATGCATGGAAGCAGATCTCAATATATGGAGGTTCAACACTTCAGGAGATCCGTGAAGTGGTTCTTCAAAATGTCCCAAAGCTCGAAGTTGCAAAGTGAATTTCAGTTCTTGATCTGTGAAAGTAATAGAACCGTTCGATCTGATTCAGAGTTCGGTTCTCTCGGAGAATAGAGTGATAGAGTGGGCAAAATCCTCAAAGCCTAAAATCCCAAAACCATTCCCCATTGTGGATTTCAATGGGTCTTGTGGACCATTGATCTTTGATTATCAATTCAAAAATTTTCTACTTCGATGTTTGAGAGGAACGTGGTGTGAGTTTGTTGAAACTCCCAAAGTCCGGTAGTTCCGAAGTCCTAAATTCTTTGGAGATTGGATTTTTAGCCCACGATTTTTTGTCGACGCTCCCTTCAAGGACTTGCGAGTACTCAGGGACTCCCAAAAAGCAGATTTTGTATTCAGGAAGAAAGGCATATGGCCTGTGTTTAGCATTATGAGGGCTCAGCAGGGGCCCGAGTGATGATTTACACCTGAAGTTAAACGATCCTAGATCGGGAAGTCACACAAACCCTAGATAGTGGGTGGGAGTTTGCATAATTTTCAAAATACCAGATATTGCACATGTAGTGGGAGTTGTGAGAAAGTATATGAACAATATCGGTAAAGAAAATTGGGAGGTATTAAAGTGGATTCTCAATTATTTGAGAGGTAATTTTACAAATGCATTACATTTTGGAGGTTCAGACATTGTTCTACAAAGATATGTTGATTCAAATATGGTAGGTGATAAAGATAGTAGGAGGAGAACCACATGGTATTTTTTTAATGTAGGTGGAACAATAGTAAGTTGGATTTGAAAACTACAAAAGGTTGTTGCACTTTCAACAATGGAAGCAAAGTATGTTGTTGCTACAGAGGCTAGTAAATAAATGATTTTGTTACAGAGGTTTATGGAGAAATTGGGAAAGAAGAACAAGAATATAAGGTTGTAATGTGACAGTGAGAGTTGTATTCATCTTGAAAATAAATCACCCTTACATTAAAATACTAAGCATATACATCTCAGGTACCATTTCTGATCTAAAAATGGAATGAATTTGTTTCCAATAGATCTTTAAAATGAAGAAGACTCGTCTCTTAAAATTGCAAGTGTAAAAAGGTATGTGCTTGGGTAATTGGATCAAGTTAATAACACATAAATTCAATGAGTTTTACTTAAGCATGAACATCATATCAAACATATAAAAAAAATCAATAATGTACACATAACACAACAAATGATAAATGAGTTCACCCCTCTCTTGGGCTACATCTCCTGGTCCAGTTTTCCTTGGATCATTTTCATTATGCTTAAAAATTTCTCTTACAGTGCTTATAATACAAAATAGATGGCTCCAATGGCTTTAGAAGCTCCACAAATCCCTATTTGGGATTTTTTGGCACCTGGTTTAGCCAAAAAAATGAAGAAGTTACACCTCCTTGAAGTTTTCCCCTTCAAGCTTGTTGTACCTGCTCGCCAAAATGCACCAATTAATAGACTAACCTAGCCTCTATGTTTTTTTCGCACCAAAACCCACCACACACCATGATCCCGCAAATCAGGAAAAAATGTAGGACTGTTAGTGCATTGGCTCCCAATCTTCAGTGGAGAACTCGGTCATATGGCCCCATGTGGCCAACGAACTAACAGTCATGCACCTGTTGGCTAGCTCCTCTGCGCTTGGGTGTGTGTTCATATGGTGTAACACTTATGAATGGGGGGTAACAATGCAATAGTTTGCACGCCACATTTAAAGGTAAGGGTCATATTGTATGGTTATATGTGTAAGCACAAGGGCTAAACTCGGAGTGCTAACAAAACCACACCAAATTTGAAAGTAGTGGACATATGGAAAGGTTATATGTGTATGTTTTGGGAGATGGGGGATGGGGCTAAGCCTTGACCCTATTCTCCATATCCCTTACCATAGTTCACATTCAAATAATTAAATCTTACTATATAGTTTAAGAACCACCGTTGCTGAGCTGGCAGCTCGGGCCCTTCCAAACCATTCCCCCCCTCCTGCCCATAGGTCGTGAGTTCAACTACTGCGAAGTCACATAATATTTTACTATGCCAATCACTGGAGGGGTGCCACGTGGCACCATAAAATTTTCCCACAATTATGACACTTGTCACAATATTATTCACCCATGTCTGCCACCAAGCCTGTTGAGTCAGCATGCCAACTCATTTTCCATGTCACTGTATAGACGTACAACCTATATGGTCAGCTTCCACATCAACATTGTACAGAGTGTATAGAATGCACAGTCAACAAAAAATTTCATGTTTGGAAAAATGAACAGAACGTGATATCTTACTCATACGAAGTCTGTTTGAGCCCATTCAAGTTGTGTTGGGTTTGTGATGACGAGTCCTACACACATGTCCATTTTAAATTGATTATGAGAACTTTGATTTTGAGGACAATTTGATCCCCTGGATGGCACCTCCCCATTGTGAATCTTTTTGACCTCCAAAAGACTACTTTCAGTCTATCTGAAGATGAGGATACAATTCCCTCAC
>JASDQU011402668.1:70981-93991 GCA_032191745.1 Picea mariana | reverse complement strand
TCATGGCCCATACCCGTAACCAAGAACTAGAGTCTCGCTTCAACACCCTGCAATCTGGTTTACTTGAGACCCAACAAGAAGTGCAACAACTCAGTGCTACTATTGCCTCCCGTGATGCCTCCATGAATGCATCTGTAAATGTAGCTGTGCAGTCCACAATGGTGGAAGTCAAACACGAACTGACCACCCAGCTTGAATCTGTCTTTTCCGCACTCTGCACCAAACTCAAGCTCCCTACCGATGACTCTTTTCCTGAGGCACATAAAAAGACTGAAGGTGAAACTTCTTCCCATTCCTTTCAACCCCATCATTTTCAAAGGGACATACGCCTTCCGAGGGTGGATGTAACCAAATTTGATGGCTCGGACCCCACTGGTTGGGTCACACAAATGGAACATTATTTCTCTCTCTACAACATTACAGATGACTTGGCCAAACTCCGGTATGGTGTGCTCCATCTAGATCAAGAATGCTGGCAATGGTGGCAATGGAGAAAAACTTCCCATCAAGGGTATATTGCTTGGACCCAATTTGTTGCTGAGCTTTATGAATGGTTTGACACTGACACCAACCATTTGGGCCGTTTGACAAAATTGAAGCAATCAGGCACATTCGAAGACTTCATAGCTGCATTTGAGCGTCTGGCTTTTCGAACAGAGGGCATGACTGATGCTTTCTTTCGAGAGTGTTTTATCAGTAACCTCAAGGAGGAGATTCGGGCCCATGTTCTCATGGCTCGACCTACGACTTGGGTGGAGGCTACCAAAAAAGATAAAGAAGCACAACAAATTGTTTCCTCTCAAAACCGTAAGCCTTCCTTTATTCCACGCCCTAAACCAGTAAACCCCACTACTCCCTCTGCCCCATTAAAAATCCAAAAGTTGACCAGAGCTGAAATGGCTGAATGCCAACTCAAAGGCCTCTGTTATAATTGTGATGAAAAATATTTCCCAGGCCACAAATGTAAGGAACAAAAGCTCTTTATGGCCATCTCTGAGGATATTCAAGAAGAAGATGTTGACACCCCCCCAATGCCCGAGTCACCAGAAATTTCTGACATAAACCCTCTCTCCGACCCTCCCGAAGTGGAACCAATCATTTCCCTTAATGCTCTCACTGGCTTCTCTGCCCCCCAAACCCTCAAGCTAATCGGTTACATCAAGCACCAAAAGGTCATCATCTTGGTTGATAGTGGCAGCACCCACAATTTTATTCATCGCTGCATTGCCCCAGAAACCCATTGCTACATCCATGCTGTCAACAATTTCCAAATCATGATTGCCAATGGTGGTTCTAAGAAATGTGGCGGGCACTGTGAAAATGTGTGTCTCCAAATAGGTGACTACCACCTCAAATCACACATGTTTGCTATTGACATGGGCGGTTGCGACATTGTGTTGGGTGCCGAATGGCTAAGAACCTTGGGTCCCATTCTCATGGATTTTCAGAACTTAACCATGCAATTTGACCAAGGAGGCCACAAATATAAATTTCAAGGCATCACTGCGGGTTCTCCTGAAATCATCAGTTCTCATCGCATGCAAAAATTGCTCAAAAAAGGTCATTTTGGTGTCATAGCCCAACTCGACGCCATACAAGCCACAAAGATCCCACCCGTGCCCCAAGACCTCCAAGCCCTCCTTGCTAAACATCAAATAGTCTTTTCCACTCCCCAAGGACTCCCTCCTTCCTGCGGTGTTCATGATCATTCCATTCCCCTTGTCCCAGGAAGCCTTCCTCCCAATATACGTCCCTATCGCCACCCCTTTGCACAAAAGAATGAAATTGAAAAAATGGTCCAGGAACTCCTTCCTACCGTAGTCATCCATCCTAGTATGGGCCCTTACTCCTCTCCGGTCATCATGGTACTGAAGAAACAAGGTTCTTGGAGAATGTGTCCTAACTTCCATGCTCTCAACAAACTAACCATCAAAGACAAATTTCCCATTCCTGTCATTGATGACCTTCTGGATGAATTGAGTGGCGCCCAATTCTTCACCAAACTTGATCTTCGCTCGGGCTATCACCAGATACGTATGAAAGAGTCCGACATTCCCAAGGCATCCTTTCGCACTCATGAGGGCCACTATGAGTTTTTGGTCATGCCCTTTGGTTTGTGTAATGCCCCCTCCACCTTTCAGAGCCTCATGAACCATGTCTTCCGCCCTTTTCTCCATCATTTTGTCTTAGTTTTCTTTAATGATATCCTCATATATAGCAAGACATGGAAAGACCATCTTACTCATGTGAATCAAGTTCTCAGCCTACTCTCTCAGCACCAGCTTTTCCTGAAACAGTCCAAATGTGCTTTTGGTGCATCCGAAGTAGAATACTTGGGTCATTTGGTGGGCAAGGATGGCGTCAGGGTGGACCCGAAGAAGATTGAAGCTATGCAAGACTGGCCACACCCAAAGACTCTCAAAATCTTGCGTGGATTATTGGGCCTCACAGGTTATTATCTCAAGTTCGTTAAGAACTATGGAAAGATTGCAACACCTCTCACGGCTCTCCTCAAAAAGAACTCTTTCACTTGGACCCCAACAGCTGGTCAAGCTTTTCAAACCTTGAAGACGGCCATGTGCACCACTCCGGTTCTGGCCCTTCCCGACTTCACAAAGACATTTGTGTTGGAATGCGACGCCTCAGGGAAAGGAATTGGTGTTGTCCTTAAGCAAGAGGGTCGACCTTTGGCCTTCACTAGCAAGCAACTATCTGAAAAGAATATGGGCAAACTCATTTATGAGAAAGAAATGTTGGTGATTATGCATACCATTGAATTATGGTGTCCTTATCTCTTGGGGCAACGATTCCAAATTAAGACCGACCATCAAAGCCTCAAGTACTTTCTGGAACAACGCATTTCCTCCCAGGAGCAACAAAAATGGGTCACTAAGCTCTTTGGATATCACTATGAGATCATTTACAAGAAGGGCAAAGACAATGTCGTGGTGGATGCACTGTCCCGCAAATATGAAGACGAAGGATCCCTTTTTTCTCTTTCCTTCATTGTACCTGATTGGTTGCAAGTTGTGCACGAGGAATGGCTTCAAGACCCCAAAAGTTCACATCTGATCCAACAACTGCAGAATAAGGATCAGGCTCCCCTAGGGTACTCCTAGCTCTAGGATGAGCTTCGATACAAAGGCTGCTTGTATTTAAGTAAACAATCCAAGCTCAAATCCACGGTACTTTCTGAGCTTCATGCTACACCCACAGCGGGGCACTCAGGGTTCACCAAAACATATGATCGAGTCAAACGTTCTTTTTTCTGGGATGGTATGAAACAGGACATCTGTAAGTTTGTGGCTGAATGTGAGGTATGTCAACGCAACAAGGGAGAAACAGTCAAATCTCCAGGCACCCTCCAACCGCTTCCGATTCCCCCTGCTATTTGGAAAGATATCTCTATGGAATTTACTACAGGCTTACCCAAATTAGGGAATAAATCAGTCATAATGGTGGTGGTGGATCACCTTTCCAAGTATGCTCATTTTTGTGCTCTTCACCACCCATTTACTGCATCCACGGTGGCTCAAATTTTCATGGATCAGGTCTTCAAGCTTCATGGCATTCCAAACTCTATTATTTCTGATCGAGACCCAACTTTCACAAGCAATTTTTGGCAAGAACTATTTAAGCTACAAGGCACACAATTGCATCTTAGCTCAGCCTATCATCCCCAGACAGATGGTCAAACGAAAGTCGTCAACAAGTGTTTGGAAACATATCTGAGGTGCTTTGCCTCTGAAAAACAACACCAGTGGGCTCAATGGTTACCCCTCGCGGAATGGTGGTACAACACTACATACCATATAGCCACTCGCATGACGCCTTTTGAAGTAGTGTATGGACAGAAGCCACCTTCAGTTCTCTCATACTTACAGGGTACCTCGAAGGTCCGGACAGTTGACCAAACACTTACAGTCCGAGAGGATATCCTTCGCACCCTTAAAGAGAACTTGGCCATGGCCCAGAATAGAATGAAGCAGCAAGCAGATCAAGGTCGCTCCGAACGTCAATTTGTAGAATGGGATCAGGTGTTTCTGTGACTGCAATCATATAAGAAAACTTCCCTCAAGGGCGAGCAATGTCAGAAGCTAGCACCCAAATTTTATGGCCCTTACATAGTTCTCAAGCGTGTGGGACAAGTCGCATATCAGTTAGCTCTGCCCAGTCAGTCGAAGCTGCATCCTGTTTTTCATGTGTCGTGCTTGAAGAAGGTCATTGGAACCAGGTGCCAAATCCAAACCAACCTTCCAGAGTTAGCTGAAGAAGGATCCATTTGGCTACAACCAGAAGCAGTTTTGGACCAGCATGAGCGTCGCCTATGTCAGAGAACCATCAAGAAAGTGCTAGTACAGTGGAAAGATATGACTCCAGCAGATGCCACTTGGGAACCAGCTACCATTCTGCAACAGTTTCCACATCTCAAGCCTTGAGGACAAGGCTATTTTTAAGGGGGCAGACATGTTAAGGTCCTAACCCACACATAGGTAGATCAATGTATTCAGATGTAATAAAGGTCAATATTAATAAGGCCTTTCAATAAAATAGAATAAGGTGGATGTAAGAAGACCTAATAGAAGCTTCCTCTTCTAGAAGGATCTTCCTCTAGATACTTCTCTTAATAGACATATTTAGTATAAATAAGGGTCGAGGGTATGAAAACCCTAGCTTGGAGATTATTGTAACAGAGCGCTGCTTGACTAGAGGTTGCCCCCTCGAAGAGGCCTATGAACATTGCTTTCTGAATCAAAGTGCTTTTCTATTGCTATTTCGTATATCATTTATGTGTATTGTGAAGATTATGCTGGATATTTTACTGTTATTCTGCCATTTCTAGCATTTTATTTCTGTTTTGCATATTTTATATATCTGGTATCTTGCATTCTCCTTTTCCTCTGCGAACTCCTCGACTCTGAGCTTCACCAATGCATGTGAAAACACTGTTCCTCCTGAGCCCTTCTTCAAACCTTTGAAGATTTTACCTCTACCTCCTATAGAGTCTTCGTGCATACACCGCGTTGTCTCTCCTGAGCTCTTCCTGTAGCTTCGACCTCTACAAAAATTTGTCCTTGTTCCTTTATCCCACAAATGGAGAATGTAATGCCCTCCTGGAAGTGTCTCTGCTCAAGAAACCTCTTGCTGAGTCCTTCTGGGTGTTCAACAACCCAGTGAAGATCCTTCAGTGGACTCTTCCTTCAAATGGCAGAACTCAAAAGAGTTCTCTTCCCCTTCTGTGCCTGTCTACACACTGATTCGATGCCTCCTGGCAGAGTTTCCCTTTCACAGAATGTTCAGCAGTTCAAATTACCCAATGTCCAAATACAATCAAATACAATGTCCAAATACAATCGCCCTCTGGATCCACGATCCTCCGAATCCCGACGCGCTTTAACTTCAGCTAGCCCTCCTGGCTTAGCCCCTGGTCCACGTGACCATTACCCCATGACCACAACCTTACCCCTCGTCGGGGTTTCGGGGTTTCCAATGCCTAAATGCATATACCCATGGGATTCCCGACTCCTCGAATCCCGACTAGCTGACAGCTGGCCCCCACACAACGGAGCTCTCCCCCTCTTTCTAATCTACTGACAGCTGGCTCCCACTTATCGAGGTTTCATGGTTCGCGATTCCAAAATACCAAAACCACTTGTCACCAGGAACCCCGATATCCCGATGACCCAAACACCGATCAACAACTTCCTATCGGGCCTTTCCCCAATGGCGCCGATTGTTGCCACGCATCCTCCTCAAGATGGACGATTCTGATCTCTATGAGATTTCGAGACTTTTGATGCCCCGATTCTTTCGACCTCAGGAACTCCGATTTCCTAATGGCCAATATATCGATGATTGCTCGATCTCCGCCACGTGTCTCTCCCCAACGGACAGTCCAGATCGCTCCGGTGTTTCGAGACCTGAAGTGTCTAGATTTTCTTGTCCTCGAGAATCCCGATTTCCCGATGACTGCTATCCCGATGGCTACACCTCTCATCGGGACTTTACTTCTACCTATGAGAGTTTAACTCCCATGCAACTCCTGACAGATCCGATGGTTGTCGGGTATTTGGACCAAGATCCGACGGTCCAGATCTCTTCTTCTGTGCACACTCCAGAGACTAAACACCAAGCCTCTTCTCCCTATCCAATGGCTGTCGATCTCCCCCTCTGTGTGCTTCTCCTGAGCTCCTCCTGGACGTAGAAATCAACGGTCCATATCTCTTCTCCAGACAATCCGACGGCTACTGTTGTTCCTCCTAAGCTTCAGCGCACTTTCTTCCGAGACTTGGAATAATTTCCAGCTCCCAAAGGCCTCAACCTTTATTCTCCTTTTCCTCTGTGAACTCCTCGACTCTGAGCTTCGCCAATGCGTGTGAAAACGTTGTTCCTCTTGAACCCTTCTTCAAATATTTGAAGATTTTACCTTTACCTCCTGTAGAGTTTTCGTGCATACACCATGTTGTCTCTCCTGAGCTCTTTCTATAGCTTCGAACTCTACAGAAATTCATCCTTGTTTATTTCTCCCACAAATGGAGAATGTAATGCCCTCCTGGCAGTGTCTCTGCTCAAGCAACCTCTTGCTGAGTCCTTCTGGGTGTTCAGAAACCCAGTGAAGATCCTTCAGTGGACTCTTCCTTCAAATGGCAGAACTCAAAAGAGTTCTCTTCCCCTTCTGTGCCTGTCTGCACACTAACTCGATGCCTCCTGGCAGAGTTTCCCTTTCACAAAATGTTCAGCAGTTTTGTCTTCTTCTCCTATGCACCTATGCACTCGCTCGATGCCCACCTGGCAGAGCTTCAAAAAATCCTCAATGATTCTATTTCTTTTAAACTCACAGCAGAGTTCTTCTTCTGTGCACTCCTTGCACCTGCTTAATGCCCACCTGACAGAGCTCCACAGAATCCTCAATGATTCTGTTTTCTTCTTCTAACTCTTAGCAAAGTTCTTCCAACTGCACCTTGTGCCTGTGACCAATGCCCACTTGGCAGAGCCTTACAGAACTCCTAAGAGATTCTGTCTGCAACTGTGTCTTTTCCCACACAGCCTTGCCTCCTGAGGTGTTCAGCAACCTCAAAGGTCTTCCTCCTGAGTTGTTGATTTTAGCTCTTGTGCCTCAGCATGCCTTTGTCTGAACCCCGTAGTGTTTAGAAGTGCATCCTCTGTGCACGGCGCTCAGAACCCGCAGCGTTCTGCCACACCCTCCTGGTGTGAAGCCTCAAAGACCTTCACCTGAAATCAAAACAACCTGCAAATGTACAACCACAGCATACATTCACAACATATGAAGAACACTCACAGACATCCATACAACACAAAATATCATGCAGGAAAAACTACTCTGTTATATTAAATTGGCAAATGCCTATAATTACAAGGTGTTCTCGAGCTCTCTCTGGCTCTACTCTTACAACCATTACCACTACCAAAATGAGATCTGAAAATCTCTTTTTCCCGAGGGGCTCATCGAGCGCTTCTCTCCAGGTCTACCTACTATATTCAATTAAAATAAATGGTTGTCTAGTCCAGCATCTGGATCTAGATCTCAGTCGATCTAGCATTAAAGCCGATCTACCTAACGCCTGCACAAAGGCACGGATTCTATGGCTCACCAGCCTAAGCATTTAAATTTACATTCAAATCAAATTTAAATGAGGCTGCACCTCCCTCTTAGCTTTGAATGCATGCGCGCTGACGTGGCTGGCTGGCTGGCTGGCCGACGTGGAGAGATGCTCCTGCATCAAATATGTAACCCTATAACCCCATGTATGCAAAGAAAAAATCATGTGGGATAGTGTTGGGTATGTATTATATTCTTTGCACAAGTAGTAGTGTCACATTTTTGTCTCGTTTTTTGTGTTGCCTTGATTTTCATGTCCATTGTTGGGCGATTTTTCAGCACATGGTTTTTGCCATTGGTTTTCTATTTCTGGTTAAGGAATTAAGGTTTTTGACTAATCCAGGTCATTGGGTTAGGGTTTTGTATGTCGTAGGCTCCTATATGGATATTGTTTTGTAAATATTGTATCACTATGAATGAATATAGAATATGTTGGTTTTCCCGGTTTGGGTTTCCAGGGGAAAAATATATGTGTAATGTTTGTATTTTCCATTGTTTATTTTCTGTTCTTTTACTGAAAATATGCTTGTGGTAAATATTGTACAAGGTTAAAAACTACAAGAGATACAATGTATTAGCCCATTGGGTAGAGGTGCACTAGGGGTTAGATCGATTGAATGCTTGACCTAATAGTATTGCGGCACCCTGGTGGAGGAGGAGAAGATGTCTTTGTGTTCTTCCACAATCTTGTCCACTTGCTTCTATTGTGTGGAAAGGCCCTTTGCAGAGGCCATGGAGGTGGATGTAACCTTTGGTTCACTTTGAGAGCGAATCATGAAGAAGAAAAAATTCTCGGCCTGGGAAATGACCTTCCTTCATTACTTAATAGAGATCAAGGAAATAGAGGTAGGTGGAGCTACCTCTGGTATCCTGTACAATTGTCTACCCAAAGGAATAATAACACTGTGAGGTCTAGACTCATATATAGCATGTCGTTTCCACAAATATGGTTTTCCTAAAAGAACATTACAAAATTAAAAGGGGGAAATATCACACAATATCTCATCCTTGAAGGGCTTGATTCCATAGGGAAAATGAAACTATTGGTTGATGCAGAGGTCTCTTCCTTGGTGGAACCACCTGATGGTGTATCGTTGCGGGTGTAACGTTGTCAAAAGGTTCAACCGCTTGATGACCTCTGTTCATATGAAGTTCTTTTGAATTCCCCTACCAACAATGAAATGCAGTGGAGAACCCTTCACCCACATTTGCGAGTGAAAAAGGCGTTCACCTTCCTCTGGTTCCTATGGTTCACTTGGATGGACCTTGGTGGTAGTGAAAATGACATTAGGTTCTACATCAATGATCTGCTTCCCTTTGTTTGGATCTGATTCAGAGTTGAAACCTACCTTTGACTTTGAGGCTTTCGGTTTGGCCACCAACGACTACTTCGAGCAACATTCATCGGTGTTATTCTAGGGGATTTTATGGAATTCACACCACTTCCTAGTGTCTTTATTCATCTTCTCATTACCCTTCTTTGTTTGCGGCTTGGAATTGTTGTCCTGAGGGGGTCCACCCTTTCTATGTCCTTTGTTCTTTGGGTTGGGGCTACGTTTTCCCTACTTCTGCTATGAGGAATTTGTAGATCCAAACTCCCACTTCTTTTGTTTGAATTTATGCTCGATTTTGATAGAATATCAATATGCCACACTCAATGATGAGATGTTCAGAAAATCCATTTTTGTTTGTATGTATCTATGCAGACAGTCATGGTACTTGAGAACCAAATTTCATTCAGAGTCCTTGATACTCAGCTTGGTGTGCAAGGTATGGAAGATATTTGTTAAATTGGGTACTATCTGGTCCCTTTCCTATCGCAGTGTGGTCCATATCGTATACTGGTCATCATAGCTTCCAACAGGGTAGTATTATTCCTTAATAGAATCCCTGAAATAATCTCAAGTGGGGGTGACCACAAATATTGCAGATTCCTCATTGGCCCTTTGCTCATAGTAAGTTTCCCACCAATCCTTGACATGGGGAACAACCTTAAGGAGCGCAAAGGTAATATTTTGTCTATGGGAAAAATTATGGACCGAAAACTACCCTTCTAGCAGATTCAACCATTTATTTACAGCATCCACATCTATCAGGCCTTCAAATAAGGGGATATAAAAATTGAATTGTACCTTGAAGGGGGTGACATGGTTTCTTGATGAAGATGTGTCACCTATTGGCAGTTGTCAAAGGATCTGTGAAAATTTATCCATCATCTCGTTCCTTTGTCGCGTGAGGTATTCCTCAAGAAAATGTTTAAAAGGATCTCCTGCTCCATCGTCTCTATTTTATTCTACCATGGAAGGTTTTCGTGATCGGAAGGGATAGTCTTTCAAGGGCTCAACCACTTTGAGTCCCTACTCCTTGTACCCTAATCTCATTGGGGACATGCATAAAGAAAAAAATAAAGAGTAGATCGCTCTGATACCACTGATCTAGATTTATAAATGGAATGAAATGGAATACATATGTATAGCAAAGAGATACACAGAGATACAGTAAAACTTGACTTCTATTAATAAAGAGAATATGTTGAAGTTGTAAAATGCAGACTAAAAAAAACTTGCTCGAATGGTGGCAGCTTATCTTTGGTGACTATCCTCCTATCTATGTATAATACCAGGACCTCTGGGAACATAAGTACTACATTCATTATCATAATATTTTTTAGCACTTTATGATTTCCTTATACCATCTACTATTATGTTTCCCAACACCGTGCATGTCAGATAAAGCTACAAAGGTAGTGGGTAGAGTTCGACACTGGTATGTGTTATAGAAAGTAACATAGATCATAATTTATAAAGCCATGAAATCTCCACACTTGTTCCTAAAACTCATACCAAACAAGTTGGTGCTACAGGAAGTTTCCTACCACACTTTAGTCCATTGAGTTGGAGCAGATTTTTCCTAAGATAAGAAGCTCCCATGGAATCCAATGCCTTTCCAAGTAGGATCTTGTAGCTTCAAATATGGTAACAAAGCATAGGTAGAGGTAGAAATTCTAACAAATTTCCATTTTGGGGAAGAGATATTCCATAGACACGATCCTCTAGAAGTTGTCAACCAACATTGTAATACCTGCAAATATAGATGGGCATATGGAAATGACACATGGTAGGAAGAAGATCTATACACAAGAGTTATCAATTATGATGAAATAGTTTATAGAACGGAAGGAAGTTCCAAATAAAATAAGGATAGATTGGAAAAGGAAAGGGTGGAGATTAAGAAACAACGAAAAAAGGGAGGTTAGATAAAGTAGTTGAAGCATTAAGACTTTGGTAGGAACAATAAGCTATAGCCAAGGCAACACAGGAAGAAGAAAAAAAAATAAATTGAAGCACTAGGGACCCAATAGAAAGAGGTAGAAAGAAAGAGACAAGAAGAGTAATACATGAGAAAGAGACAAGATGAACATGAACAAGAACAAGAGAGAATTAGAAAAGAACATGAAGAAAAACTTAAGCAAGATGAAGAAAGAGAAAATAAGGAAGAATCCCAAGGCATTGACCCCATGGACATTGGGCCACTAGAGTCCACCTCATGCACCACTCTAAATATAGGTCGTTTTCCTCTGGGAGAGATAATATTGGTTGAACTCACCCCCTTCAAGTTTGATAGAGTGGGCAATATTAACTCCTTCATTTTTTATAAGGAAAAAGGAAGAATTGTAAGGAAAACTTGCAAGAGAATTTCCATCCCAAGTGCTCTAGCATTCTCTGTTACCACATAAACACCACAAATTATGGACACTAGGAAAGACTCCATATCCTTAGCCTCAACATGAATAGCATTTACATAGGCCTCTGAACAAAACATTAGAAACATGATTGAAGAAATAGAAGAATATAAAGCAAGGATCAAAGATCTTGGGCTGAAGTGAGAGATTACAAATTGAACTAAACAAGAATCCTTGAGTTTAGAGCATGTTCCAATGAAGTATGAGAGGATTTGGGAACTACTCTAAAACAATTAGATTTATCATTCTATATCTTGTAGTGTAGGGCATTAATGAAATGGGATTTGGTAACATAATAGTCATAACATTTTCCATTTGGTCCATGCATTTTCATGATTAAGACGTTTAGATCTTCAAATTGATGTAGGAGGGAAGTGGAAATTGAATTAATGTATTTTGGGAGACTAATAGTGTGACCATTGAATTTATATTGGTCACCTAACATGGTGACTTAATGGGTTGACTCAAGCAATTAGCATCTCCTCATCTTGAGTAAGAATTGACAAGAGAAGGATTTGGCCATTTAGGTCCATATTATTCCATTTGGAGAAGAGGCCACCTTTAGTTAACCCATGGATTTGGATACAAATATTACCTTTAGGTGATTCAATAGTATATATGCTAGGATATGACTCCTTGCAAGTAGTACCATGTATATGATATTGGACAACTTGTCAATCTAATCACATAAATTTTGGATAGTATGGATTTGGGCTTGACGTTGAATGGTAGGATTTGGAAAATCCACATTAGGGTGTTGTTACGTATATTTTTTAGCTGACCTATGTATTTTCATTCCATATTTGTCTTGCGCATATTTTTTATGGTGTCACTTATTTTAGTGGGTGTTTGATGTTCATGGTAATATTGCTTAGGTTTCTAACATGCAAGTGGAGGTTTAGTGGAGGTTTAGAAATGGATGAGGAGTATTGGCATTTGGGATGTTGTTTTTAATATTAATCTCTGTTGGTAATGGCAATAATGAATGTTTTTAATTTAAAAGGTAGAATAAGGTCTATTTGTACAATAGGTTGACTTGGTTAGACTATTGGATGAAGAATTTAACCAGTGTTCAATTGATTATAATGAAAGTTAGAATTTTCATTAATTCTTATATATTTTCTTTTCCTTTTTATTTTTTTATATTTTGCATATTAAAAACATTTATTTCCATTATATACTTCAAATATCAAATATTGATTGTTACCAACTACATATAGTTGTTACAAATATTGACATGAACTAATTGGTAGATCATTTCCATAATACCAACTAAACTTTGTATGGATGCTTCTAAGATTTAGAATCTTATGGTATTCATATATTCAAATTGATGACTTTGATTTGCAATTTTTAAAAGTATATAAAAAGAAAGATGTCAATTTGAAATAAATTTTAATGCTTACTTAAATTTGAAATAAATTTTAGTGCTTACTTGAATTGCATTTTTAATATGAAATAAATTTTATTACTTATTTGAATTGCATTTTTAATATTTCATAACATTTGCTTTAAAATATATGAAGTCATTTGTGTAATATCTTGAAAGATATTTTATGATATAAATAAAATGCCAAGAAAAATGGCTACTTCAAAGCATGTTTACATGGTATGTTTAAGTAGTTCCTTACATTATTCCTTTTGTGAACATATGTAAAAATGTATAGTTATTAGGAGGAAAGAAATACATTACATGTAGCCATTGGGAATTGAGAAAGGTAGTTTATTATTTGCATAGTATATATTCAAAAATTTAATATTTATATGAAATTGAAAAATTACAAATCTAAATGCATTTTTTAATGGAATAATAAGTATTTGATTGCAAAGAATTAAATTTGTATATTCAAATATGAGTTGTTAACTACAAGGCATTAAATATTTTGTATGTTCGAGTATAAATTGTTAAATCTAAAATTATTTTGGATTTAATTATCAACACTCAAACATGTAAAACATTTAATACTCACTATGAAGACACTTATTATTTACCATCACATAACATATACATGATAAAACCAATGTTATTACTCTTTAAAAATAAAAAAATAATAATTCATTAACTTATTTTATAGATATCATTTCAAGAATTGGCGGACCCTTTTTTCACCATCATGGTATCAATTTTTACACTGTGTGATTAATGGTTTTCACTTGCTTTTCATTGATAAATGTCCCTTCATCCGTCTATGGTTTTCGATCTAGTATTGAAAGAACAAATTGTACTTTTTTTAGTGTTTTCTTCCTATGCAATTGTATACCATTACATAGCATGGTTTCTTATAATTTTATTTTGTTTTAATTGGATGGTTTTTTATAATTTGGTTTTGTTTTTATTGGAATGTGGTAGCATTGGTTTTTTTATGATATTTAATTTGGAAGTGGAGAATGTATTTGTAATCATAATTATCAACAATTTTATTACATTTTTTACAATTTCATTATATTTTTGACAATGTTAGGTTTTTTCTTTAAATTGTAATGATATTCTTTTTGCATTGGGAGTTTAAAAATGAGAGGAAAAACACTATACTAACGATTCTTTTTATCTATAAAATAAATATTTGCATTGATCAAAATGGAGATTGGATGCGGATCTTGACCAAGTTATTATTTTTCATTACTATTCAAATTGTTTCAAATAGAAGGGTGACCACTAAAGGCTGTGTAAATAAGGAGCGAGATTCAAGGTTTGTTGTTTATTTTTCAAATCTTGTGATTCTTTCATCAATATAAAGATTGATGGAAATTTTGGTTGTGAAGATTGTAGTTATGGATTTCCTATTGAAATCACTTATTTTTCTTGATTCAATAATCATGATTAGAAAGGAATTTGAGGTAGAGATTTCTTGTAGGTCATCTTTATTACAAACACTTCCCACAATATGAGCTCAATACTATAGCTTGACATGTCATTTATAGTTGAAGGGTTTTTTTGTAAGGTCTCAATGACATTCTTATTCTCCATGATGGTAGTTGAAGGGATAATGGCTATAATGACTCCAAGGATATCAATCATAGAGTCATTAGAGGATATTAGATCATTGATAGGAGTGAACTCAAGTTTGTGGTTTTCTATTAAGTGTATTTCCTAGAGGTAAGGATATATTGTTGAGGTATGATTTATATTTATTTCCCAATCATTTTGTAAATGGTTGTAATCCTTTTTTTCGTCTTTGATGTACCCTTTTGAGATTGTGTAAGTTTTACTACTCTCCATGGAAAGATGAAATTGTTTTTCTTGCATGTTGAAACATGTAATGCACATCTCACTATCTTTTACATATGTAATGACCCCATCGTTACGACTACCAGCAAAGCAGGAAGTGCAATTTTTTTTATTGTATAAAGGGTGACAACTACAATTACAGCTAAACAACCCATCTATCGGTGAGCACCATGCCCGTAGAATAGGAAACAGACAACTATGACTCTGCGCACTAGCACAAGAGCCATTGAGTGAAACATGCGTAAACAACAGAGAGAAACGACTACTTTCCCGACACAAACATGACAACGTCTACAAGCTAAGGGACAACACCCGCCATCCCAACACAATGGCCTTCATGGCTAGTGACTAGAACCACTATGGCACGCAAACCCCACAGATGAAGGTGCTCAACGCATGCGCCAAAAGAAAGCTTACAACAATCAACCACACTCACACGGAAGACATAGACTCCAGCCAAGTTATCATTCACCTCTATCCATCAGGCGCATAATGATCCCCTCCTTAGGAATCATGCGGTCACCCGATGATAGGCGCGACAACACCATGGAACTATCCCTAACTGGACCAAGAACTCAAGAAAAACCAACGTGCTAGGAGATCAAATGCACTATATAACCACAAGACGACTAACCCAAGCCCCAATCGACCAGTCCACAAGACGCACAGAAACCTGACAACTAAAACATTCCTACAACCAATTAAATTCCTTACGTAACGAATGTTATTGCAACAAACATCACTATGTACACCTTAAAATAATCATTAAAAACACCAAGAGCTTAGGAAAACTATTTTATTTTCCAGTTCCAACATCGGATGAGAAATTCCTAAAGGGGATTTCGCTATCATTCGACTGAAACACAATAGGAACAACCTTTTAAAACAAGTAAACCCCCTTTTTTAAAACCAAAAGGGCTATCTTTTAAAATGAAACCCTATAAGAGATGGTTGTCTACTAGATCATTGATGTCATCATATGAAGGGAGGTCTTAACCTAACAACATCAATATAAGAACGTTGTCCGACATATAAACGACGTCACAATAAAAATGCTATCTAGGTAAGTAAATCACAGTCAAGGATATGGCGAAAATAGTATCATGAGGGACATAACCAGGGATGTAATGCATTCAACAATCGTTATCATTATGATCGTTGTCATTATATCAATACTGGATATATCGCAGTCATTAAATCATTATCGTTGTAATTATGGCAAGGGATATATGCAGTCATTAAATTGCTAACCATAAAAAGAATTGATTATCTACAAAAATGAATCATTATTAAAGGTCAGCACTCAGGATGCATTTATAATTTAGTTATCCAGGCACACGTTCAAGGTAAAATTTAGTGTCCAAACCATGTATAGATATATCAATTTCGACGTCCAACATGGTATATATCAAGTGTATAACAACACTAACTAACATTGAGATCTGGAACTGACATCTATCGATATCTGATATAACGTTTGGGCTGGGTAATATCTGATATAACTTTTCCAAAATTGCAGGCTACCAGATATAACGTTGTGTAAACGCTAACAACACATTGGGTTGGGTAATAAATGGGTAAATCGTCCTGCCATAAAAACATGATTCATTGCCATCAAAGGATAGCCCAGTCGCAAATGAATTTGTGCTGTAAAAAGATAACACAACACACATAAAAATAGTAACAGAGTCGCAAATCAATTCGTGGTGCATGATATCTAATTAGCAAGCATTAAAAATACAAAACGCAACTATCAAATCGTTGTGCTTCAAAAGTTCTGGGATATCAATGTTGAAATAACTATTCACATGATAATTACCCAAGGCGTAAACAAAATCACTGCCAAGCATCAATTTAAATGCAGTCCACTCTGTAAACAATAAATTAATGGAATCCTGGGCAAATCATGGTTAAATGGAACGTAGGTAACAAATAAAGTCGCTGGAAAGGTTCTGCTATGAAGGGTACGGTGAATTAAACGTGGGTAAAATCGTGCACAAAGAAAACACAGGAATGAAAACCAAATTAGAACGCAGAGTACAAACAAAAATCATGGACAGTTACAGAGCGTGATGCCAAAAATCAAGCAGAGTTTAGTGCATTAAGCAAAAATTCGTGGAGAATTTCCAGTCAGGGATGCCAATAAAACTGAGAAGAAGGGTTGAGTGATATGCCCCGAGGATGTAGATGCAACTGAGTAAACACCCACCCATTTTCACTGTAAAAAGAAATGCAGAGGTGTTCATCCTAATGCTGAGATTATTGCGTAAGTCGCTGGGAGAAACAGATGACCAAGAACGCAAAAGTGAAATGAGAACGCAGACTTAAATCGTACACATTGTTTTTTGTTTCACACAACTGGGAATCAAAACTAAAAAACAGGCACAATATAGATATCGTTCCTTTCACTCAGCTGGGAATTAAACTAAAAACGCAGGCACATTAGAGATATCATTTCTTTTAACTCAGCTTGGAATTAAACCAACAACGCAGGCACATTATAGATCTTGTTTCTTTCCACTCAGTTGGGAATTAAACTAAAGACGCAGGAACACTATAGATCTCGTTGTCCTTCAGCTGTAATTGATGGTTGTTAATTAAAAATCAAAGTCAAGCAAGCATATAAACAATCGCTGGTAATGTTAGAGTAAAAGAATAACCCAGACATTGATAATTGTCAACATTAAATCTGTCTAAAGCAGGCAATAAAAAAAATAATTGCTGACTTTACAACGGTAATTTCACTATCAAGTTAATATACATGCAGAGGGAGAATGCAAGCCAGAAGTATGAGAAGCGCAGGGAAAAATCGCCTTCAAATAAATTAAATGCATTAAAAAAAAACGCAGTCCCAACAAAATGTAAGGGTTGTAAGGGTTGTCAACAGGAGGACAAAACGTAGGCCAAAATCGTTCTCAATTAAATTAAAGTGCAGAGGTAAATTGCAGGGAACGAAGATGAATAAGGCATAGAGTAATCATTTTCCAGAAGACGCAATGACTTGCAGTCAATCAAGAAAAATCAACAAGGTAGACGGTTGGGCAAAAGCATCCTTCACTCATCATCCACGCACAGAAAAGCAGGGCATTAGAATCTATAGGTCGTTGTGCACCGAAGTGAAGATCGTCGATTCGACTCCTGGCCAATTGCTCAGACGTGGACTGACGAACTACGGATGAGGATGAAAATCTCAACTCTTCACAACAATCAACAAACCAAAGGACAGGCTCAACACACACGGATCGAAAGCCAAGGGAATCAATCAACAACGAGCTTAAGGCTATGGGGAAATTAAGTTATCAATTACAATGCTAAGTCAACAATTTCCTTACCCAATTAAAATATAGAATTGAAAGCGTGAGGTATAATAAGAATCTACCATGCAAAATCAAGTAAGTGTATCGTAGCCCAAGTCATCCGCTCTGAGTCATTATCCCGCGTGCTCCATGCATCTCCCGCTTTCCGACCGATGAGACTTCACCAGTACCTCCCAGCCAATGCTAGGGGTACTATTATTTCCCCTTAGCCCCCCGAGCCGCAAAGGGGCCATGCACACTAACACAGAGAGCAGTTGTCTCCTAGCTCGCCTTGCAAGGCCAATCTACCACTCCTCACTGAGCTGGGTATCCCAACTCCCACAAGCTAAGTTAGTCAAATCTAAAATTCTGCAGCGTAATGTTACGCATAATAGAAAAGATCCATCATCCTCCTCCTCCCTCCTTTATATAGAGTTTCTAAGTCACTTACTTTCCCAAAATCCCATTTAATTTATTATTCAATAATTTAATCCATAAAAATCCTCCTCGTACATGTGTCACCCATCCCATTCATTGCATCATAAATTAATTTCATTAACTAATTAATTACTTATATTTCCGTCACCCACCTAAAAGCATTCCTAGAATCGCTCATAAGTGTTCCCATATTCCCTTACACATTTTAATGACTTACTCCCTTACTAATTTACTAGTTGAGTTTAATTTAGAAAGTTCTTAAATGCTAGATACATTCCCAAGTTAGTCCTTCTTCTTTTTCCTTGTGTTTCCCCTTTCTTTTTATGTTTCCTGCTTTTTCCTAGTTTCCTAATTCTTTTAAATTTCCCTCTTTCCCTTTTCATTTAAACCTCAAATTGGTAGGTGTAGAAAAATAACTTTTTCCCATTTTTCTTTTAATTAATAAATTTTTAATTAGCATATGTGATAAAACAATTATTTCCCTTTTTCCCCCTTTTCAAATTTTATCCCCCAAAAGATTTTTATAAATTAATTGAATTACTTACCCCTTCTCATCACATGATTAATGATGATTATCATTATTATTTATTTATTTTTGTTTTTATTTTTATATAATTACATATTTTGTTTTTACAAGTATCACTTAGACCTAGACTTTATTTTCCTAGGTTGGGCAACACTTTATTAGGGAAATTGTTTTAAATCTTTCTCATCACATTATTCATTCTAAGGCCATATAGGTTTATTCATTTATTATTTAACAACGTGACATGCCCTTCAGGACGCACTAAGTGCTCCAAGGATACCACATGCCTCATTTTGTTTGCCTTGCGCGACGTGCCCTTCAATACGCACTACGTGCTCCAAGGGGGCCACTCGCCTCTTTCAGTTTTTCTCATGCGACGTGCCCTTCAAGACGCACTCCATGCTCCAAGGGTGCCACTCATCTCTTGACTGACTTGGTAGAAATCAAAAACCCCTGGAGTCAATACTCTGCCAGGTGATTTTGTGGGAGACTAAGGGCCTCTAAGGAATAAGGCCCCTGCCTTATTGCGCGCCCTTTAGAATCATCATGAGAGACTGTCGCAGTATGCCCTCATGGCATCGTGGGTCTTCTCGAACTAGGTAGTCGTTAACCTACAGTTCGAACTACGGCGAGAGTGCTAGTAGGCTATGGAAGGGTTGTTGTCCACACCTCTCCCTCAATGTCTCTGGTTATCGTGCATGGCCCCTCTACTCCACATGTGAGTCTGGTCAGCAAGCTATCATCAGCCTGCATCATCAATGAATCATGTGAGAAATAATATCCATAATCATATCATCTAATCATATGCACAAATGTCATATATACATCAATCAAACCCCCAATAGTCCACTGCCTGACTTGATCCAGAGTCCAAGGGATTTCATCAATGCTTCTGCATCCTTGAGGTCCAAAATCTTGCACACTCAAGAAAACCGAGTCAATAGCACTTGTCTAAGTCAATAGCACTTGTCTAAGTCAATACAGCAAAATAACATATAATCACATCCATAATGCCTCATAATCATAATCAACAACCAATAGTATAATAATTTGGATCACTTGCAAGCAAGTGTCCTCAAAGGAATGAAGGCATACATAGTCAACTATGTGGCTAGATGTCTAGAATGTTTGCAGGTAAAGGCCAAACATAGGCATCTAGCAGGATTACTACAGCCACATGCTATTCAAGAATCGAAATGGGAGGTCATTTTGATGGATTTCATTGTTGGATTTCCACCAACGACAAGGAGAAACGACTCGATTTTTGTGGTAGTCGAAACTCTGATGAAGAGTACTCATTTTATTCCTGTGCGTACGATGTATCAGGCACTTGACATAGCTATAGTTTTCATTAGTGAGATTTACTAGATGATTTTGGAATAGTTTCCAAGAGGCCTTGGGAACCGAAGTTAACTTTAGTACTGCATATCACCCAGAGACTGATGGGCAGACTGAACGAACGAACCAGACCTTGGAAGACATGTTGTGCATGTACATAATGGACCAACAAAAGTGTCGGGAAGAATTCTTATCACCAATAGAATTCTCTTATAACAATAGTTACCAAAGAACCATTGCGATGGAACCTTTTGAGTTTCTTTACGGGCGACCGTGTTGAACTCCTTTGAGCTGGGATCGGCTTGAGGATAGGGTCCTGGTGGGACCAGAAGTAATCCAAGAAAAGGAATATTAAATTAAAACTATAATACAAAGGATCAAAGAAGCTTAGGATCGATAGAAGAGTTATGTCAATGCGCGTCGTGTCGACCGTAGTTACAATGTGGCGATCGAGTATTCTTGCAGCTGAAACCACATAAGAGTTTGATCAAGTTGGGAAAAGGGGATAAACTATCTCCTAGGTTCATGGTAACCTATGATATTGTGGAAGGGAGAGGCTCGTGGCCTATTGACTAGACTTACATTATTCTTGAGGCGTATGCATGGTGTCTTTCACATCTCGGTTTGAGACTTTATGATTAATGATCCTNATCCAACACACGACGCTCTTCCGATCTACAGTGTGTTGGATGGTGTCGGATGAGGGTGCGCTCATAGCTGAGCCAATCCTCATCCTGGATCATCGCATTCGACAATTGCGGCATTGAACAATAGATTAGGTCAAGGTCCAGTCAGACAACTATAGTCCGTACTTGGCGACCTGGGAGGATGCATATGATATGCGCCAACAATTTCTTTTTGTTTGATAGAGAGACTTATAATACTGTGATACACATTTTTTCTGGACACTCGTATACTATGAAACTTCTTCGAGATGAAGTTTAAAGCAAGAGGGAGTGTATGTAACATTCCTCTCTTGCACACACTGCATGAACTTATTCTTGCTAGATGACCCTCATCTTCGTGACTCATGGATGAACCATGTATACTGCTCTATGAGCCTCGTTTAGGATCAAGCTCCTCAACTCGTTGTTCGGTGGTACGCAAATCTTATTTTTAAACCTCAATAATCCATCGTCGTCAAATGTAAATCTTTCAAATATTGGTACCATCATTGTGTTTTGTCCGATAAAATCCTCGACCTTTTTGTACCAGTCATTGTCATGTTGTAAATTTAGAATATTTTCACGTAGATTCATCTGAAGAGGCAACACCAAAAATATGCGTGGTCTTCGACTCAATGCATCTGCCACTCGGTTCACTATTCCTTTTATGTAAGAAATCTCTAAATCATACTTGCTGAGCAGTTCCGACCAATGTCGTTGTCGCGCGTTCAGGTTGCTTCGCATAAAGATGTGCTATAGTCCACAGTGGTTTGTCTTTAGTTCAATTTTTTGTCCAACTAGGTAGTGTCTCCAAACCTTCAAGGCATATACAATGGCTAACAACTCCAAATCGTGCGTCGCATAGTTTTCCTCATGCCTTCTTAGTTTCCTCGAGATGTAAGCGATCACTTAACCGTCTTGTATCAAGACTCTGCCTAAGACTTCCTTGGATGTGTCAGTGCATGCAAACAAGTCCACATCCATGTGAGGGACCTTTAGTATCATTGTCATTTTCAATAGCTCCTTGAGCCTCCAAAATTCCTCCACACATTTCTTGGTCCAAACAAACTTCTTGTTCTTCTTATGTAACTTCGTAATTGGGTTTTCTATATTCAAAAATCCATTGATGAACCATCGATAGTATCCTGCTAAACCCATGAAGCTATGCACTTCTGGGACATTCGTTGACACAGGCCATTCCATAATAGCCTCTACCTTTGTTGGATCCACGACAATACCTTTGTCGGAGATGAAGTTCCCTAAGTAGTGAATATTTGATTGCTAAAATGAGCATTTGGACAACCTCCCATACAATTTGTGCTCTCGCAGACACTGTAGTACCAAGCGCAAGTGCTCATCATGATCCTCCATCGTTCGAGAGTAAATCAAAATATCGTCAATGAATACTTGGACGAACTTGTCCAAGTACTCGCGGAACATCCCGTTCATCAAACTCATAAATACCCCTGGGGAATTTGTCAGTCCAAATGGTTAAAATAGTAAACTCGTAATGCCCAAACCTCGTCTTAAAGGTGGTCTTAGGTACATCATCCTCCTTGATATGTAACTTGTGATACCCTGATCACAAATCGATCTTTGAGAACATAGTTGCACCCTTCATTTGATCGAACAGATCATAAATCCTCGACAATGGATATTGATTCTTGATCGTTTCCTTGTTTAATTGACGGTAGTCAATGTAAAGCCTCCACGACCCATCCTTCTTTCGTATGAAAATAACAGGTGCACCCCACGGTGACACACTTGGACGTATTAGTCCCAGGTCCGGCCACTCCTTCAGTTGCATTCTCAACTCCTGTAACTCCAGTGTAGACATCCGATAAGGCGTTCTCGCTATAGGCTCATTCCTCGGTTTTAGGTCTATGGTAAACTCCAATACCCTCTCTGGCAACATCCCAGGTAACTCCTCTAGGAAGACATCTGCAAACTCCCTCACCACATAAAGGTTTTCTATACCTTTCACTACTCCCTTCTCATTTAACGCAAGGATCGCATAAAGCTTACATCCCTTGTGCATGCTCTTCTGTAACTGCAAGGAAGAGATAAACCTCAGGGAAACTCCCTTGTTCCGACCTATAATCACGTGACTCTTTCCCTCGTCATCAACCAAGATCAACCTTTTCGTCTTGCAGTT